>OZ035856.1:12482337-12532337 GCA_964034905.1 Itoplectis maculator | reverse complement strand
AATTTTAGACAATACCGCGCATTTTATTTAGTCTCCAATCGTTAAAAAGAGATCGTACAAAAAAATCACAATTAGTTGGCTGCAACGGTATTTTGATCGAAAAGTGTCCCAACGTTACGTCTTGTTCAACAAGATTGATAGGTATCGAATTTTTCGGAATTCGCGTTTAATAAACTATCTTCTCTGCCAGGGATGGGATCCACACGAATAAATAACCATTCAAATTACTTTTCCGCGCACGATAATCCTAAAATAATCATTATATTCCATAATTCTTAATTATGTGACTTTATTATTTCTCACGATGATTACTCGTAACTATTCTATCGAAGCATCAACTTGAATGGTTTCTTATTCGCGCAGTGCCGATTTCATTTTCAATCACGTAGCATTAAAAAAAAAACCACAATAAAAAAATAGAGATGCCGTTGTAAAAAATCTCAGATGCGTAATTTGCGAATGATCGTGCGGCGTGTTTTCGCCGATAAAACTAAGTAAAACTATGTAAAAAAAAATGAGTAAAAAAATTGCGGGTTCCCGCTTCACTGTCGCTTATAAAAATAAAAAATAAAAAATCCATCTGTACGCGTACAAAAAAAAATGCTGACAATTGTCAAGATCGAGCAGAGCGATAAAATTTGTACAGCAGATCCACTGCTAAGCCAAGGATCATCGAAGGAATGTTACCTAGTATTAATTAAATAACACTGTAAATAAATCCGACAGTTATGTTACCTCCGCCAATTTTATGCTCGTTCGTGTGATTCTGCGCCTCGGCCTCGACGTGAACTTTCGGTATCGTCGGCGCGACGTTCGAGCTCGGATGTACGATCGACGATTTGTGCTTCAGTGGCGAGGGTATCCTGCTGTTGAGGGGAATATCGTCGAGATCGCTGCTCTTGCTCGAGCTCGGTTTGACAACGGCGCCGCTCGGCAATCGCGTCGCCGCCGCCGCCTCGACGACGCTGTCTTTTTGTAAGGCATTCGTTTTGGTCACAACGGTTTGTAGAGTATTGTTGATCTTGGCGACGTTACCGACGCTATTAACCACCACGGAATTCGTCAGCGGCATCTTCGACGCCGACGTCGTCGTCGTCGTCGTCGCCGCGGCCGCCGCCGCGCCGATCATCAAGCTCAACGATTTTTTCTGCAGCAACTTGCCGCCGTCCGTGCAGTCCTTCATCTTCTTCAGTTTGCCGCGTCTCTTCTGACTCGTCGAATCCGCGTCGGCGTCGCGCAACGATTTCTTCTCTTTCTTCCTAATCTGCACGACCGACGCGTTGCGACCCCTCAGCGAGATGTGAAGCGGCGGTACTCGCGGCTCTTCGCATCCGCCGCCACCGCCGCCACCGCCGCCACCGCCTCCACCGCCTCCGCCGCTCAAATTCGACATTCCCCCGGCGAAGACTTTGCCACTGACGGACTTGTCCGCCTTCCTCGTCGGCGGTGTATTCACGAACGACACGTCGACCTTGTAAGCCGGTGTCACGGGTTCCGATTTTTCCAGCTTCAATCTCAGCTTTATCTTCTCCCCCGGTATCGCCGGACTGTGAGCGTTGTCCCTCGCCGTCTTAACCCGTCCGCCGTGCTTCAAGCTTCCCTCGCTCGCGGTCGACTTCACCGTCGTCGTTTCCGAGTCCGACTGATCGGTGTTCGTCGTCGTGTCGTTTCTCCGCGAGAAATTGCTGTCCGCGTCGTCGTCCGAGAATATCGAATTCGAGCGATCGTTCGACGGCGACGGAAACGAGAAGAAATCGTCGTGATTGTCGACCGCGCTCTCGGGCTCCGAGTCCGAACTGTCGCTCGGCATCGGCTCCAAATGTCCGGTCAACGGATTTATAAGAAACTGTCGGATCTTTCCGGACGACGTGTACTCGGGTTCGGGTTGTTCCGGCCTCTCGGTAACACCGTCTTCCGGTGGCTTTGAGCTCGTTCCTTCGGGCGACGATTTTTGCTGCAGAGGCGCAGCGGCAGTCGCCGAATTTCCCGGCTGCTGATTCGTCGGCCGAGCGCTGTTGGTCTGAGGGAAAACGGCGGGACCGGCGATGCTGTTTCCCAGTGGCAAACGTTGACTCGTCGCTCCCGGCGCCGCCGCCGCCGCCGCACTGTTCTGCGCGCTCCACGTCGTGCCGTTCGAGCTTCCCGCGGCGATCGGATAATTTCTGCTAAGTATGTTTTGACTCTGACCATAACGAAAATCTGTCGTCGCGTTTGTATTCACGTTTACGTTCTTCACTTGATTGTGATGCAATTGCTGTTGCACGTTGAGTGTCTGACTCTGCTGCGGCGGCTGCTGATTCGGCTGCTGCTGCTGCTGCTGCTGCTGCTGCTGCTGCTGTTGCTGTTGCTGCTGTTGATGCTGTTGAGGATGTTGCTGCGGCTGCTGCGCGATGCTCGGCTGCTGAGGAACAGCGGATCTCGGATAGGGCGGAGGAGTCTGTTGACGCTGATTGCTCAGATAACCGAGTCGCTGTTGAGCGACGTTGATACCCACGACCGGATGTTGCTGCTGCTGCAGTTGCAGCTGCTGCTGCTGTTGCTGCTGCTGCTGATGGAAAATTTGTTGCTGCTGCTGCTGCTGAAGAATCTGATGATTACCGACCGTCTGTAGACTCTGTCCAACGTTTTGTTGATGCAACGGCGGCGGCTGCGGAATCGGCGGCCCCTGTTGGATCAACTGTTGACTCCCGACGTTCTGCTGTTGGCTCAGCTGTTGCTGCTGCTGCTGTTGCTGCTGTTGATGGAGAAGCAGCTGTTGACGCTGCTGAAGCGACGCTCTTATCTGCTGACCGTTGACCGGGTGTCTCGCGGTCACGACGCTCTGCAACGGCGGCTGCGTCGGTTTGAACGCGACCTCCTGCCTCATCGGGAATTTCTGCGGCATTTGTACTTGTGTGTGCAACGCGGGCGCCTGTTGTTGTTGTTGCTGCTGTTGTTGCTGCTGCTGCTGCTGCTGCTGCTGCTGCGCAGACATCTGTTGGGCCGGCGCGACGCCCGTGGTCGGTGGGTTTATCGGTCCGCCGATCGCCGCGCTCGGATGCGACTGCGGCAGTGTGGACGGCTGATTAACGTTGACGGCGACGAAGGCCGAGGGCGCGGAGGCGCCCTGGCCGAGGCTGCTCGCGATCAACGGCGAGCCGCCGATGAGATCCTCGGTCCTGAGCGAGTCGAGATTCGGCGGCGAATCGAGACTCGGCGAGGACAGATCTTTCCTTCGCACCGGTTTCTTCGTGAGCCGCGCGCGACTCGCGTTCGCTCCGGCCTCGATCGCCGTCGGCGGCAGCATCTTTGGTCCGGGAATGCCGACGTTGTTCGGGTGGGAGGAACCGTCGTTCTGCAGAAGATTCACGAGCAGCGGACTCGACAGGGCCACTTGGTTGCCGCTGCCGTTGGTGCTGCTGCTGCTGCCGCCGAGCGCGCCGACCGTCGCCGCTGACGGCGACGAACTCGAGGTCACGACCGTTCCAGCGGTGGATTTGTACGCGGCCGTCGATTGCGTCGTCGTCGGGTGACCCGTCGTCAATGCCGTCGCTGCTTTTATCGTCTCCTGCGCCGTCGGATAAGGCGGGGGCGGCGGCTTGTGCTTGAATTGCGACGAATTCTTTATCGTGCCGGCTTGGGACTCGCGACTGTGTATCGCTTGGGCCGCGTGGGTCATGCTCGCGAACGGGAATGGACCGTTGTAGTTGTTGCGCGGCGACGCGCTCGACGCGCTCGACGCCGGCGGGTTGCCCGCTATACCGACCGCGCTGTTGCTCGACGAGGCCTGGCCCGTCTTCGCGATGAACGCCGGGATCGGATCGCAGTCGGTCGGCGCCACCACGTTCGGCGAGCGAAACTGCGGCGCCTTCTCCGCCGATGTACCTGGGAAGGAGAAACGAGCGTTTTGCGATTAATTAGATTTAATGTGGAATGGGGGAAAAAAAAAAGGAATCGCTGAACAAATTAATGAACGATGAGTACAATTTTTTTTTTTTTTTTTTGTAATTACCAGCAACTATGAGCTGAGCAACGTTGCCCATCGCTGTTGCGATGCTAGAGCTGTTGCTCGGTCCAGGCACAGCCGTCGCCGTATCGTCATTAACGTTCGCAGATGCACCGTGACTCGCATCGTCTTGCGATCTGTTGGCTCCCTCTTGAGCTCCTCCCGAACGCAGCACTATCTCCTGCGCTTCTCCACCAAACTGACTGGCTATCCTCAACGATATCACCTGCGGAATGGTTCGTCAAAAGAATGAATTAATTGGACGTTCACAAGTCCCGGGGATGGATTGGTCAGCGATGCTCTTACCTGATCACCTTCTACCTGTACAGAGAGGATGCCGAGCTGTGTCAAGGTCGCGGATCCTTGCGCAGCCAGCTCCCTCAAACGCAATGCCGCTTCTCTCGGGATAGAAAACGTTACCCTCACAGAGTTCCATGGCTCTACCTTGTTTACTCGCAATACGTCGCCTTTCTCTGCAAATGAAAATTACATTAATCGATTAATTATGAAATTAATAAATCTGCAATGAAACATATGTACCGTTTTCACTGTTACGTAATATGAAAGATGAAATCGCAATTTCATAACAATTGAAATGAAAATTTCCAAACTGATTGATTAAAATTAATCAATGACAAGTAATTGTCTATAATTTGATAATTTGCATATCATTCTGTTAAATTTTAACTGACATTATTTATAATTCATATGTAATTCAGCTGGTTTAAATGATCACCCATTAACTCATTTTGATGTTCTATTAAGTTTTTTTCATGTCAAATTATAGATGAAATCAAACAATTTATTTTGTTGGTCTTACCTTTGGAAAGTAAATATTTAAGACGATCAACAATGACTTTGAACTTGTGTGGAAATTCTGGGTCCCCAAGATCACCTTCGCACGTTACCACCGTCTCGATCAGATCACCATCGCTGTCCGCCGCCATGACTGCATAATGAATCAATCAAAAACGTCAGAACTTGCGGGAAATCAATTACAATTACGAGTATGAGAATCACAGAGCGATTGTGACGCGCTTACCAATCATTAATCACATAACTACCCGAGAACCTGGGGACGTCTCAGAGAACCACTTATTTTTTGCGTCGCGCGAGATGTCCGTCTGTCGGCTCCAAAAACCGACAGCCCCAAACTCCACACCGAGCGGCGTGCTTAATTACCCTGTTGGCTGTTAAAAATCATTACAACATTAGTCCTGCAAATTTAGCGCAAACCTCAAAAATAGCGCTCGGCAAGAAACAGCTGGCTCGATTAAATTTATATTTAGAATATGTACATCCGAATTTAAATCAAAACAAATACCGGTGGTACCTATTCGAATGAAAAAATATTAACAATCGACTCGATTGGTTATTGCTGCGCACTCGGCGAATATAACGTCAACTTTTTGTTTGACATCAAAATAAAACAAAATTGCGGCACTAAAAACATTTTTAATTAAAACGGACCACAGAACTTTGATAAATGGCTTTGCACCGATAATTATAAATCTTGGACACGTTATTCGAACAGCCACTAACACATGTAAGATTTAATGAATAAATAGAGAAAAAATAAATTAAGGGAATCGAGAACCTGAATAATTGAATGTCGGTGAAAAACCAAGGAGAAAAAAAGGCGATGCCGCAAACTTTCCACTGACAACAAGATCAGCCGAATTCGTTGTTGCGCCCGGAAGCAACAAAGGCAATCGAGAAAACGCCGTTTATAAACACAACGCAAGAGCCAATACACATTATTAGGTTATAATATCGTGACAATTAGCTGATAATCCGGAATATCGAATATCCGCGTTTCGGCGAACGGGCTGCGTTTGCGGGTTAACCCGGACGACCCGGGGCCAGCATCCACAATTACACGAAAACAGCGTTATCACAGAGATACGAAAGAAAGCGTGAAAAAAGATTTAAGCGCGCGAGCGCAGCTTTACCATTCTCGAACGGCAATTAAAGTGTCGTTTTGGGGCACACACGGAAGGCGGCTTCGTCGCGCCAGTACCGACGAGAAATTGTGACAAAAAACTAGGTTATAGAAAAAATTTCGTTAGCGCACGGCCGTGCGAAATCGTCGCGATTGCGAAAAAATCGCTATTTCCGAGTTGCGGATTATCGTTGCTGGCGATTTTCGCGATGTTTTCGATAAAATAAGGCGCCCAGACCATTGGATATCGGGGGACCACCATTTTGTCCGTCGGGGGAGGTGTACTACGTGAAGTGGGCTCAAGCATGCTCAAGATAGAGCCCCCGTCAAAAGGTCCGTGCTGAGTTTACGTATCACGGAGCGGAGGCCGAGGCTGGTTTTACCCCCTCCCCCCTCCCCCCCCTTTCAATCGGTCGAGCGCAACCGACTACCGCGGATCCGCCGAAAATTTGGTTAAAGCCCCCCCGCCGCGGTTTAACGCGTTTTATGCGCGCTCGTAATGCCGCCGTGCGCGTCGCTCGCCGCGCGCGCGGCCACCGCAACTCCGCGTATATCCGTTCCGCCGAACGCAGGATTTTAACGTTACCCCATTTCTCCTCCGACTCGCGTTGCGGGGTATTCACGCCGTTGGTGCGAGACACCGAGACACAGCCACCGAATCCACACTTGTCTTAACCTAAAACACACAGCGCGCGACGCTCAAACGACGATCACGACACGGCGCGCCGTCGAAATCACCAAAATACTCGACATAATCGGCAATATAAAGGGACAAGTCATAAAACGCCATGAACAATAACAAGGAGCCGCCATTTGCAATGCGACTAACTGACATGCGCAAATCAATCGCGCGGGGCACCATGGGTATCCCCGGCGACGGTGGCGCCATCTCACCGCCGATTCTCTATCGACGAGTAACCTCCTGCTCGGCGATATTCTTCGCCTCTGCACACGCCAACCGCCGTCGCCTTCTCGCCGCTGGCCAGGATTGCCCGGATTGCTGCTTGATACGAATCAATTTTTCGAATCGATTCGAATGAGGGTTGAAGCATCGTTTTTGGGCATCTTAGTACCCTTTGCGGCCATCAATTTGTACCATTGTGGTCATACTTATTACACGTAAATGACGGTGATGGCCAACAATGGTGCACTGTCCAATCGGTCCGAAAAGATCGATCCGAAAATAAATAAATTGGTGACAATAAGATTGATTTTTCGTTTAATTCATTGAAAAACGGCAACCCTACCGCTCGGCGATCCCGACTTTCCTCCTTCTTTCCCGCATTTGTATCGCGAATTTTGCGACGATTCGTGTTTACAGGATTTTTCTAAGAAAAAACAAATCACTGTTGTAAGCTCGCGCGACTATTTTTTTTTCGTGAACGGTTTACTTTCGTACAATTCTATTGCATATCAAAATAATTGATCGGACCTCGCATTTTTTCAAATAAAAACAAATATGGTTTTATGCTTTAAAAAAAAAAGTTACACTTTGTACATTCCTTTATTACATCTCGCCTCCGCCTTAAATTTATTGTTCAACTTTGGAGCAGACTCTGACACGTTCACTACATTACGAATACAGATTTTACTTTGGGCAGGATTGCATGAGCCCCGCGTCGTTCATGATTTTCAGTCGGGCTTCCGCGTCGTAGGTCCTGCAAAGAGAGCGCAAAGTAGCATCGACGTTAACTCGAAATGTTGTAGTTACAGAGAAAAAAAAAAAAAAAAAAAAAAAAAAAAAAAAAAAATGTTAATTACTTGTAGAAGTCTGCGTAAGCCTGCTTCTTGGGGTCGGCGTAGAAGACTTTGAAAGACGTTGCGCCGATGATACTGCACACCACCATACCAACGAGATTCCTCTTGATGTTGGCCTGAAGGAGCCGTCGCATCGGTGGCTTTGGCAAAGTGGTAGTAGACATCTGAAACAGATCGAACCGATCGTACAGAAAAAATGCAAAAACGCAAATCAACAACTGCAATATCCAGAATAGAGATTTCCCAGCAGCGACGAAAATCGGTCGACGAATGCGCGAAAAAATTGAAGGAACTAGGCGGAAGTGACAAGTGCAGCCGCTGATCCTCCGGAACGTTATGTAATCCCCGTTAAGCGAATTCGAACGTTTCCGAAGTGAATTTCACGTTTTATTAAAAAACGGGATCGACGCTGGAAAGACCCTTTACCTTGGCTACGGCACCTGCTTCTCCTGATCAGAGGTTTTAAAATGGCTATGCCACAGTTAGATGGGGAATGGAGCGTAGCTCGGGAATCGAGTGCGAGTAGACGATACACACGCGAATGTGTACGCGATAAGCCGCCGCAACACACGCGAATCGATCGCACGTGTGTGAAGTGGACGTGGGTACGAGAGACCCCAGTGCGCACAGAAGATGGCTCAGCCTGTGACTTCCGGTTGAAAATATATTTCTTCAGCAGTCGGTACAGTAGAACGCGTCTGTACCGACTCACTCGTGACTACGATTACCTCCTTTCTCTCGAAACTCGATGGTGGCCACATGAAAAACGGATATATTAATTCATCATACTATCAATCTAATCAAATTAATACATGACATTATTCTTCACGAACTGAAGCAAATTTTACATTGACCAATGCTGGGCTTGAAATACATAATTATTTAATAAATAATGTTTAAAGCGTTCAAAGCACTTTTGCACCATTTGTGGCCATCCCGAAATTTACGTCTAATAAGTATGGCCACAAATGGAACAAGTGGTGGCCACAAAGGGTCCTAAGATGGCCAAAAATGGTACTTCTACCCTATAGCATAGAGATGTCGCCGCGCGCGCGTCGTCGTCGACAGCAGCAGACAGAAACAAGTGACTTATCGACGGAGCTGTGTCCGCGACTTGGTTTTTCCCGGGATCACTCTCTCGCGTTGCGTCCGATAACCAATTCGCCGAGTGTCAGTCATTCGCGGTCGAAGGAAGATTCAGGGGGTTAAGAGGAGGTCCAAGGTGAGTCGCGAGAGCGTCCAAGCGAGTCTACGAACTGGCGGATCGACCGACGACTTCGCTGGCCGCGGGATCGCGCACAGTGGTCGCCGCACTCGGCGCGCACATGTGTAACGAGAATTCCATTGATTCCGATCCGCGCGCGGTGGGTTTACGCGAAAGACAAATAAAGCGTCTCGGGCGAAGCGCTGGGCCAACAACCTGTCGTCAGCTGGCGCGGGACGACGACGCGAGCAGCTCGAACGCCGCGAGTTATTTTCATTCGGTAATTCGAAACTGACGCGCGCGCGAAATAATTGAGAAATTTTCGCTCGCTCGCCGTTTGTTGCGACTCGCCAACTGGGTCAGAATTTCTGGTGCGGGGAGAGCTGTGCGAATTTTTTCAAGGCAGGTGTTACGCTGTCATAGCAATTGGATTAGGAACACCGAGAGTTGTGCTTTGAGGAGATTCCGAGGCGATCGGGAGGTGGCGATGATTTCTGACGAGTCGTTGTGGATTTTAGAATGGGGGAGGCACCCAAGTACTACGGTAAAAGACGGAGCATCGTCAGACGCATCGGATCGTTTCTGCCGCTGAAACCGCCGCCGAAGATCTATGTGCGAGTCACGGCTCTTCATTCGATGACCAGTTCGATGATCAACGAGGAGACGAGCGGCGACTATGTCGATACTAATGGCGTTGCGCCGGGAAAGTGAGTATCGGGCGTTGGAGGGAATTACGAACATATGGCAAAGAAAAATGGTTGATAGAATTGTTTGCGCATTCGGCGAAGAACTGATTTAATTACCGCGCTACATACTTCTATAAAGATTGACTGTGCGGTGTTATTGAAACTGAATAATTTATTTGCAGCGGAAGATTGTCAGGCAGCAAACCGGATCTTTTGGAGCCAATAAGCTTTGGTTCGGAGGTGCGACTACTGGCATTGGAGCAGGAGCTTCAGGAGCTTAGGTCTCAAGTGTCGTTGATTGTAAAAAATTCCAGTCAAACAGAGCACTGTAAGCCGCCCGGTACATGGAAAATGTTTAATTTTTTTTTTACGATTTTGAGGAGCGATGGAATTTACATTAGAATAATTTACAGATGCGTCAGCGGCGTCGTTATCAAACGGTCGGGAATCTCAATTGCCACCGCCACCGCCGCCGCCGCCGCTGCCGCCACCGACGACGCCGCATATCGCGAGACGAGCCAGTCTCCAGGATCACAAACTCGAGGAGCGAAAAAAACCGTTGACCGCCCAAAAGTCGATGGGCGATATACTGAAAGACATTGACAAGGTGAAACTGAAACCGATAGAGAGGTATGAAGTCCTGACGATACGTTTAATTCAGGGATGGGTACTGTTCGAATTCAGTTGAAACTGGAATAGTGTTGTACTTGCAAATATAAAATATTGCGAGTCTAGCAAAAAGTTCATTTGATAAAAATTAAACATGAATCTTTTCATTGTACGATAATTATTATATCGTGAAAAAAATCATAATAATTGAGTCACAAAAGTACCTTGAGTACTTAATTTTTCGAACGGTGTCCATCTTCGGTTCAATCAAACGCGACATTGATGTTTCTCTTCTCCTCGTCCCTCGCTTTCGTCAGCTTGCCCCACCTGCTCCACTAATTATAGACACGTCCGATATATTTCAGATCCCCGGGCGGACGGCCGCTGAGAACGAAACGCGAGAACAGTCCGTGCAACGATTTGCAGGAGATCCTACGAAGACGTTACATAGCGATGGACACGACGGACAGTAGAAACACATCGGCCAACTTCAATTCCGACGATTCATTCTGAGGCGTCCGACCGACCACCGTGATTACCGGATAAACGCTCGAATTTTCTCACGGATGACACGATTCAAATCGTTCCACGTCCGCGTCGCCGACCGCGAAACTTCCCCCCGCCCAATTATTCTGTCCGTTTTCACGCTCGTTCGAGAATACCGCCACACTTTTCTATAATTCTACGGTTATTTCTCAGTCACGAATGTGAATCAACGCGACGCGCGACGATTAACTATTTTTTTAATTACATCAAACGCGACCGCGATTCGGATAACACTGATCTCATCGTTTCGATAAAGCTATCACCTTTGCAATCGTGTTATTTTCCAAGTGCAACAGCCTCGCGATTTTCTTTTTTTTTCTTTCTTTCTATCTTCAATAATCGAAGCACCGTAACTGAAATTCGCGGCAGAGCGAAATAGAGTACTTACCAGGGTCGCGAGTAAATAATTGAGTTTTATTTTGTATTTTAATGTTCTTTACAATTTTAATTAGCAATTAAAGATTCATTACATTATTAAGATTTTTATTCGTTGAATTATGCTGATCATTGCGCATCGACTTAATTTTTATTTTAATTACGACTCTTAAATTTGGAGAATCAAGACAAATTTATCGAAAGTTGGCGACCCTGGTGTTAGCTATTGCAATTTACCGGATGACGCGACTAACGTGAATTTCGTTAAAGTGTAGACGTAGAGTCTAACGAGTCGAGGGCCGAAACGGTTTCACACCGCAATTTCTCGTACAAACGTATATACGTATGCATATATATGTATATATATATGCGTGTATTTGAAGAGAATAACATCTAGGAGTCTCCCCAAAGAAATATCTTAGCAATCAAAGTGATGAGCGTACGTTGTAAAATGCTAGTTAGGTAGCGAATCAAAGTTTGATTTCTTTTCGTTTACTTTTTTTTTTGTCTCTTCAACTTTTGTTTTTGTCATAATCTCCATGATACTGGCGATAAGTGTACGACTGCGATTTTCCGTCGGGATCTCAGGTGCGCGTCGACCGATCGTCGCAGTCGCGTTTCTTGCGCATGCCATTTCACCATCGCCGTGTGATAACATTATATATATATATATATATATTTTTTTTCCTTTGCGTTAAGTTCAACGAGTCACGAATTTCTGCGTTTTAGACTAATGTATTTCACGACGTGAGATTGGTAACGAACAAGAAGCATGATTCATGCGTGCAATTTCAAGTTGCGCTAACGAAGATCTTAGACATTTTTTGGAGACTGAGCGCCTTTAACGATAAAAAAAAAAAACAAAAAAAACAAAACAAAAAACAAGAATAAACGAATGTGCGAGGCAGTGTTTTATACGTGAAGCTTTTACGAACAACTCGAAAATAAACGTTATTGTTACATGTTGTAGCTTGTATTTATTTATTCATCGTAGAACCGATGTATTGGTGATATAATTTCATGAATTAACTGACTCCAAAGCTGTCCGTTAATTAGTTAATTATATTCAATTACGCATCAAATTTCTCATTTCGTAGCCGAAGGTGAAATACAACGTATCCTATTAAATCGATGTTCCTTCCTGCATCTTTAAGGTCCTGCAGCTAGATGTCTCCACCTGATATACATCTTCGAAATCTGATTCTTTTTTTTTCAACTTCCGCGTCTTCCGTATTTTTTTTTTTCTTTTTTTTTTTCGACTTCCGTATTTTTGTAGTAGCTACACAAATATAGGTCACGTAATGCAGATGCAGAAAGTAAAAAAATAGCTACTCAGTTCGTACTTAAAAAAAATGAAAGGAAAATTATCTAGAAGCTTCTATAAAAATAAAAAAAAGTGTTAAAGAAAATATTTTTTCAGACATTCCTCTTGTCTTCATTAATAGTCGCAATTTGCGTCTCCGGCAATTAACGATAATTTCATTATTAAGATGATGCGAAAACTCGGTCCCTGACTGTGTTCTCTGCCTCTCTTTCCTATAGGCTTCGTCGAATTCTATCTCTCTCATCGCATCGCGTTTTAAGGAGGTCCAGTCATATAGAGTCCATTTCGCATAAATTCGAGAAAAACGAGTAAATAATTGCAACCACTTCTTGATGGTATAAAAATCTAAAAAAATTCATGCACATTAAAGGTACTTAAAAGATTAATTTTGCATAATAATAATTGCAAAATGATATTAACAAATTGATGAAAAAAAAAATTGTTCAACAAATTTCTCGGAAACCCGAAATTTTTTTTAAATGAAAATGCTTCTATTATGTTTCTGAGTACGTATGAATTTTTTCAGATTTTTAAGTTCAGTTTGATATTTGCGTTTTTTTTCATACAAAATTCAAAGCGAACTTAAAAATCTGAAAAAATTCATACGTGCTCAGAAAAATAAACGAAGCATTTTCATTGATAAAAAAATGTGGGTTTCCGAGAAATTTGTGCAACAATTTTTTTTTTCATCAATTTGTTAATAACATTTTGCAATTATTATTATGCAAAATTAATCTTTTCAGTACCTACCATGCATTTTTTCAGATTTTTATATCATCAAGAAGTAAGCGTAATTCTTTCTCATTTTTCTCGAATTTATGCAAAATGAATACTATACGACTGGACCTTCTTAACAGCAGAAACGCTGGCGCCGATTCCGCAGAGGCTTCACGTCGATCGTCGCCGGAGGGCACAAGACGTACCAGATCTCCCGGGAGTTACTCGCGAGCAAACGTCAGTGCATTCTCTCGCGACCTACCCGCCGCTCTCGGTTTTCTTCCATCCTATACTACTTTTCCCTGGTTAAAAAAAAAAAAATCTACGAGCACGAGCTCAGCGGCTTTTCTTACAACTACATTTCCACTTCCACCTTCGACGCCGGCGATTAGGGATCGTCCGAGAATCGCTCGTAAATCCCTCCAGGCAATAAAATCGTCGTTAGCCGCGGCGAAAAACCTGAGAATCCTAAATCGTTTGCCGCGCGGGAAAAGAAAAGATCGGTAAGCACGGACGCGCATTTTGTTTTACACACCGTAGCGACTATATACATATCCACAGGTCAACTATACTTTCGCGCCACCTTCGACGTCCGCAATTAGGGATCGATCGGTGACTCTCTCTCCCCCCCCCCCCCCCCCTCTCTCTACCCGTTCGTAAATTCCTCGAGGCATTGGAATCGGTAGTACGCGGCGAAAAGGCGATAGGCGAAAGGCCGCTGCTGCTGCTCGAGGGTCGTCGTAAATCGCCGCACCGGACGACGATGCAAATTGCAATCGGTAATCGCCCGACGAGGAAAGCACGAGGACGAAGACGACGACGACGACGACGACGAGCGACCGACGAAGACGACTGTGCGGCGAGGCGGTCGTCGCGTCTTCGGCAAATCGCGCGCTCAGTTTTCTCCCGCTTGCCGACACGGAGCGCGCGCGCGCTCGCGATGTGAGGTTATGTCGCGTTATGTTTCGTCGTCCAGCGTTTCTCGTTTGTTTTACACCCGTTTGTTACCCGTCGATCGACCGCGCGACCGTTGCAATCGGTTGCTAATGCGCGATAATCGTCGCCAACGCCGCTTTCTTCAAAGCGATTCTTTTTAATTACACGAGTGACAAACATACGCAGCGAGCGTCGCAGTGACGCTCGCTGACTTTAGCAGCGAGACTCCGGGAATCGGCGAGTCGCGGATAGTCGACGGTGCTTTGGATTCGTTTCCTGTGAGTGTTGAAATCTTTGCATCGTTTGTTTGAAGAGAAATATCAGCGTCTGCGTCATTTGTTGAGTGGAGGGGGCAACGTCGCTTCGGAGGTTTGCGCGGATGTTACGCTCGTTACGAAACGAGGGTGGAATGAGTTTTTTTTTTTTCGTGTCAAGTTCTGTTTTTAGTCGACAGTCGTATCAATCGCTTTTTTATAGTTCGGGATGTAACTTATAATTAATAAGTCTTCCCTAGTAAGAAGCAAAGGCTCTCGAATTTGGGGATAAAGCGATGTGAAAAGGAAACACAGATATGCCCCCCCCCCCCCCCCCCTCCACGACCTATCGAACTAGCGATAAAATCTGGCTAATAATGAGACCATTGGAGAGGGTTAAAAAGTGGCCAAATTGACAGCGAATATCCCGTATATTATTAACAACGCGAGGGAGATTGCGTTGGGGTCAGTGTGAATCGTGAAGCATGCATGACCCATACATTCCCAGCCAAAAGTTCAAATTGGAATATGAATACTTTGCAAAAATTAAAAAAACGGCTTAATTTTTTTAAACATCATAAAAACATTGATTATAAACATTAAACGCATTATACATTTTAATGCACCAACATTCAAGTTGAATAATAATCTATTGAATTTTACACATTTCCGAATAACATATTGCCATTATTATTATTATGATTATGGGTATTCCTATTATTATTAAGTCGACGTTCTAAGTATCGAGAAGAAATCTCGATTTCTTTCGTCCCCGAAATTCAGAAATTTTCGTCTCCGAATTCATTCGAATAAAGAAACTTTTGGCCGTGACTGTACGGCGCCGATGCATGCTTAATCTATGAGACGAGAGGGTTTAATCGCTTCGTAACTTCGCGCTACGTCCTGCGTTTCGTGCGTCGGCCCCTCGCGGGACGTATGTGTTAGGTGCGTAGATTCGCGCGGCGCTAAAACGGTTTTCGCGCCTGTATCGAAGCCGCGTCGATTGAAGAGGGGAACCCGCATTAGGAGTTTAAAAAAAAAAAGTAGTTTGAAATATGAGAACATTATGGCCAAATTTTATTAAATTCTAATCTCCAAAAAACCACAAAAAAAAAATCCTAAAAACCAGTGGAAATGAGCCTCCTAGTATGGGTTACCCCTTCGATAAGGCAACGTAAGAAGCGTGTTAGGGTCAGCGTGCGGGTCGCCGCCGGCGGAACTCTCGGCGGGCAAGTTCGATGATCCCAAATTGATGCGACGGACGCGCGCGGATAATAATGCAGTAAACAGCGGGAATTACGTGGAGTTTCGAGTGGCCGCCGGGCGAGACTCGGGCGATGGCGATGCGCAGCGGGCAACGTGGCCGCCGTTACTGATGCCGTGGCGAACGAGGACGATAATGCGCGATGGTAACCGCCGATAGAGTCGAATTTCGCGCGGGGATTAGATATCGCTTCGCGGCGCCTTATCACCTTGAGAGTATTGACCGAGCAATGTGCGCGCGGGTCAGCGTGTAAATGTGCATTCGCAGTAAATCTAATAATCGACGGAGAGATTTGTGTTTTCTTTTTTTTAACTGACGTTTTCGCGCACGCAGATGGGACGTTCGTGCCGCGAGTGAATCGGACGACCTGTGATTGGCCTCTCGCGTCGCGTGGCGCCTGCTTCTCGCTGGGAAAGGACGACCGCCCCGGACATGGTGGCGCTACCGAAACTCGGCCTCGACATCGTCGTGCCGCCGGGGATACTCAAGAGACGCGGCGCCGTCGTCGATCCGCGGAGGATTCTGCAGATGCTCGCTCAGGTAATGCAAACTGCATGATTCTTATGTGATTTTTTTTTTATTCTCGTCAGCTGTGTTAATATTTTTTATATTTTATAAGGACAAGCTGTTGATATAAAAAAAAAAACTGGAATTAGGCAATCGAGCTTTGATCTTGCGCTGAGGGAGAAATTTAAAAAAAAAGTTGGAGCGACGATAATCAAACTATAAACTATAGATCCCAGGAGGACTGTCTATATTTTATGGCTACAGCAAATATTGTAGTAGCAACCATAAAAAAAAACATTTCGCCGTCGATAAACGCCCGCACTTTTTTTCCTTTCAATTAATTTCTCCGCCCGATCGAAAACCGTTACAATCAACGAAACGTATACAAAAAAAAAAACCCCGCAGAATTTTGCGTATGTCGCAATCTCTGAGCGTCCAACACTCAATCCTGCAAAAAAAAAAAAGTAACGTCAGCCGCAAATCGTTTTTTCTCTCATTTTCTTTACACGTTCTCGAGTTTAATTGCAGTCCGTCGAGTGCTCGCGTTTTTTCACGGCCCAAAGGCTGCGCGTAAAAACGCAGCGACGCTGTTGTCGAAAAAAAAAAGCGACGAAATAAAAGGAAAAAAAAAAAGAGGAAGTAGCGAAGTGCGTAAAGTGCGGGGAGGGGAGGAGGGAGATCGATACTGCAACCGGCTTGGCTAGACGCTCCGGTCGGGAGGAGGGAGGGGGAGGGGGAGGGGGAGGGGAGGGGGGGAGAGCTCTAGCGATACAGCCAGCTAGTTGGATGGCCGAACGGCTGTCGGGGTTCCTTGCGCTCGCTGCTGCTGCCGCTGCCGCCGTCGCCGCCAGTAGCAGCTCGCAACCGACTCGCCGCCTTCCATTGCTCGTTCGACCATTTGCTCGCGACAAGACTGTTGGCCATTAGCCGCACGCGATCGTTCTAAAATTAAATTCCTGAGCGTGCGGTGCACCGTCTCGGGGCTGCTGGTGCAATTCTGGCGCAGCCTGTTAAACGGCCTCCGATGTCGTTCGCTGTACACATACACTGTTAAAAATCCGGTGTTAAAAACAACACCAAGACGGTGTCTATATAGGTCCACACCAATCACGGTGTTAATTAGCGGTGTTAACGCAGTCTGAAATACCGACTTTCACCTCAAAAAGTCAGAAGTCCCATTTTTCGCGAATTATCAACGGATCGAAGCGAAAATTGAAATATAGTCGCCAGTAATGTGAATCTCGTTAATGAATTAGTCAGAATTTTGATTTTCGAAAATAAAAATTACAGATCAATTACCCGGTAGAGAAATCTGTAATGAAAAAATCGATTTTTTTCTTCAATTTTTCGATAAAAAACTGAGAAAAGCGACTAATTTATTCACGAGATAATAAAAAATCACACATGATAGCTGCATTCATGCCTTTAAAGCAAAAAATGTTATAATGCTTCGTCGGTAACACAGGGAAAATTTAACGAAACGGCTGGTGTTAATTTAACACCGTAAAAAGTGTTAATATTAACACTGTAATAAGTAACACCAGGAAAAAGTCCACACCAGCAGCGTTTGACACCGCAGATTTTTAACAGTGTAGACACACACACACGGCCTCGTCCCCTGGGCCTGCCTCCCCCCTCCCCTCCCCCTCCCTCCCCTTCCCCTCTCCAAGGCTCTTTCCCTCTCACTCTCTTGGCGTTTACGTTCGGCGCGAATATACGTCACGGCGTTTCTCGAAACCCGACGGCCGTAAACACGCGCTCGGGATGGACAGATTAGAGAAAGTGAATGGTCTCGTGAGTCGTCTCGTGCGAGTCGTTGAGTCGTTGAGTCGTTGAGCCCAGCGCGTGCATTGCATTCACGGCGTTACGTCGGATTTGATGAGCTATTTTAGTGGATGAAGATGAGACGAGAATCTGGAAATACGAAGAGTCAACGATGTTGAAAGTGTGTTATGGATATTGCTGGTTATTATTAGTTTGATTAGCGCGGTTAAGGAGCGGGGGGTCTGACGAGCGAACGGATTAGTTTGCTCGACCCCGACCGATTGGTTTGCCCAACCGACTGATTAGTTTGTTCGGTAAACCGATTGACCACCGCAACCAGCTGATTATCCGGTCTGAGTATTTATCGGGGCTATCGATTTGGCACCGATGCATTTTTCGCGTATTTTTGTGGGGTATGATAAACATCTTTTTTATGGTTATTATTATTTTTTATTAAAAAAATGATGACTCAAATAATTTATGATGGCGGGAATCGAGGTTTTCGAGGTTTGGTGTTGTACCACTGAATTCTTGGTATAAACGCGTGCGATATACGCATAGAGACCGGATTATCTATGTCGGCGTTACTGAGATTCCAAGTACCTCGTGTCAACAAAGGGTCGTTAGTGTCAATTTCCTCGCTGCTAATTAAACTCATTACAGTTGCGCGATCTTCCTCGCTGATTTTTATCTCTCTATTTACTGTACGACTTGCCTGTCCAGACACCGCGCACTATATTGTATCATCCCGTATCGCATTACGTGAAATTATAGACACGAACACGCTCGGCGACTTTGAGGTTACTCCTGTCGGTTTATTTATCTCACAAGCTATCAAATACTAATTCTTTATTTGAGATTTTTATTTTTCATTTAATTTATTGTGCGCAAGTGACAAGAGATAAATACACTTTTTAACAGGTTAGCGCAAAACGAAGCATACAAATTTCATTTCATTTCCCCGAATGAAATTTCGTTTTTGCTTATTAATATATGTTTTAATGATGTTACACTGTTAAAAATCTACGGTGTCAAACGCTGCTGGTGTGGACTTTTTCCTGGTGTTACTTATTACAGTGTTAATATTAACACTTTTCACGGTGTTAAATTAACACCAGCCGTTTCGTTAAATTTTCCCTGTGTTACCGACGAAGCATTATAACATTTTTTGCTTTAAAGGCATGAATGCAGGTATCATGTATGATTTTTTATTATCTCGTGAATAAATTAGCCGTTTTTCTCAGTTTTTATCGAAAAATTGAAGAAAAAATCAATTTTTTCATTACAGATTTCTCTACCGGGTAATTGAACTGTAATTTTTTTTTTTCGATAATCAAAGTTCTGACTAATTCATTAACGAGATTCACATTACTGGCGTCTGTATTTCAATTTTCGCTTCGATCCGTTGATAATTCGCGAAAAACGGCATTTCTGACTTTTTGAGGTGAAAGTCGGTATTTCAGACTGCGTTAACACCGCTAATTAACACCGTGATTGGTGTGGACCTATATAGACACCGTCTTGGTGTTGTTTTTAACACCGGATTTTTAACAGTGTAATTAACTGTGATGTCGATTACCGCGGATGAGCGTATAACCGGCGTATTTCGCAGCGTCGTCAGGATGGACGTAGGTTCGATTTTCCGGCTAGTACGGCGAATGGCGATAATAATGCCTGTAACACCTGATATTACCACGAGAGATTCAAGTAGGTTGATAAAGCCCGGAGCTCGGGCGATCGGGTAAAACGGCCGCGTGCGCGACAGGCGTTCGGCCAATCTGCATGCAGTATAAAATCATTATCGGCGGTGGCGTTAGATAGTGTTATTATGAAATTATGCGCACGAGCCAATTACACGGAGGATGAGTCGCAGCAGCAGCAGCAGCAGCGTCGAAGGCCGTTTCGACGGAAACCCGAAATTTCAAGCAGACCATTCTCATTTTTAGTTTCTTGGTTTTTATAACCGGACACTTTCGGCTATCGAAAGTCGAATTATTTTTCCAAATTCCACATTAATGGTGGGTATCAAAATTTCAAAAAATCGTTTTTTCTTTCTTATTAAATAATATCGAAACGCACCTTAAGAATCGCCCAAAGAAATATAAAATCGTCGATGAAACGCGGAAAGCGATGGTTTGCAAAATAGTTTGCATTATTTTCGCGGACCGTTTTTGCGGCAGTCTTGCCAACGAAATGTTATCGAGGGTTCAAGCCTCTGTTTTAGACTCTGAAAAAGAATGTAAGGAAGAAAAAGAGAGGCGACCGGGAGGGGAGAGGGGTTTCGCTTATCGTTTCCGAGGCGTTTTGCCTCGGTTTTGCCCATCTGATAAACTAGCTCGGAGCCACTATTTGGACTGGTTTTTCGTTGACCTACTGCTTACCTTCCAGGGGGGATTTCCAGCCGCGGTTCTAGATAAGACGGACGAGACGTCGTTTTGCAGTCTTACCCGCGGAATGATTCTGCGTCGTTGCGCCGGCGGAGACGCGGCCAGCCGAATGGCCGTCGCGCGCGCGGGGTAGGGACGACAGGATTACCCTGGTAATCGGATAAGCCTTCGTCCTCTCTGTTTCCTCCGATATCCTCTCGCGCGCTCTGTCTCTATACCTGCGCAGCTCCGCATCAGCGCTTTTTCTCAGAACTCGCCATTTTCTCGTTATCGACAGTATTTATTATACTTATATTGAAAAAAAAGATCATCATTTTTAGCAAGGTTAAAAAAAAATGGTCCATCCTTAAAAACAATACATAAAAATATCCCGCTGACGAATCAGTTTTACAGAAAAATGTATATCAAATAAATGCAATTATAAAATGCTTCAAGAAAATATAAATAGGTAAAAAAATCACTCAATGTTTGCTGTACAACGGATCAAAAGGAAAAAAATATATATAAGGGTCGCGACAGTGTTGATAAACGGTGGAATGCCCCAATAAAAAAATTCGCTTTTGAATGACGCCAATTTCGACGATTTTCAATTTTTAATTACACACAGAGAGAAATAAAAGATACTGGTAACTATTAATTTATAGTTAAATACAACCTTAGCTATTACAAAAAAGTTATCTGTACTAATAATTATAATCAATGCAACAGTTAATAATAGTTATAGTAACAAAAAATATATTGTTTGAAATGGTCATTGAAATTACAATAATAAAGTTGCACCAACTATAAAAAAATGGCTAAGGTTGTATTTCATTATATGTTCACTGTTATAGTAACTAGGATATTATATTAAGAAAACTATAGAATTAGTTACAGTAACTACAAAGCAGTTAATTTAACCAATAAATCAGTTAAAATACCTATTCAAATTGTTGGATGGACTAAAAATCTACAGTCATGGCTTAATAGTTGCCTAAACTATCTCGATTTCTCTCAGTGCACCATTTTTAATTATACCACGTGACCCTCCCTGCGCTTGGGTCTGGACAGACAGACGGACAGAGCAGTTGAGGGTATTTATCACACGCACGAGGGAGGTCAGGCTGTTCGACGGCAAAGGGAGGATTATCGCCCTAGTAGCGCGGACTCGCTATCAAAGTGGGAGAGGGAGGGATATAGACGAAAAGATTAAGCCCCTCGGCAAGAGTGAGGCCTGATTGCGCCTGTGGCTGCGTTGGATCATTAGTATCGGCTCATTAACAACAACGCGTGAACGTGCCCGACCGCGTTTATATATCTCTCGCTCGTCTCGTCTCATTTTACCTCGTCTCGCGCTCTTATGTATAGCTATTACCGACACCTACTTGGCACATCGTCGCCGTCGTCTTCTCTCTCGCCGACGACTTCTTCCTTATGACTGCACTTGATTCGCGCATAATGGTTACATGGACACTCAGCGTCCTTGTCTCACCAGTGGCCGCAGTGATGTTGGCAGTTCTGCGGTGCAATGCGCTGCTTACTTTATCGTAGTGAAATTGTGACATGTTTAACGTTTCATTTGTTTGAAATTTGTTTTCAAATGTCTGTTGCGGGGAAGCCAAAATGACGCCTGCACGTGAAAACGCGGTAAGAAAATTATTTATCTCCATGAAAAAAAAAAAATTGCGAGAATGAGGTGTGTTTTAAGGATGTTATACAGCTCCATTGCAATCGATTTGCAAACAAACATCCTTAAAATTATTATATAATACGAATTAAAAATGTTGACAAGGAACAAGTTGTTACTGATATCGAGTATTCGAATCTCAGGCGAATCTGACGGCAGGCATGACGAAAAGTTAATTGCTCATCAATGTGCTATCCTAGAGCGGTGTATTAGTCGCCACATAATAGCTGGATCTTTTCTTCCCTCTTGACTGGACCGAATTAATTAAAGCCCGATCGATATTATCCGCTTTTGATAACTCCGGAACGAGCGAGCGAGCGAGCGAGAGAGTGACAGCTGCGTGGGAGCTCCGCAGAGACGTAGTTCGATTGAATTTAAATTGATTCCCGTAAATTAATCATCGATCCGCTACGATGAAGGGCTTCGATTCTCGATCGCCTAAC
The DNA here is from genome assembly GCA_964034905.1 of Itoplectis maculator. Lineage (NCBI taxonomy): Eukaryota > Metazoa > Arthropoda > Insecta > Hymenoptera > Ichneumonidae > Itoplectis > Itoplectis maculator. The sequence goes on along the minus strand of OZ035856.1, from coordinate 12,509,970 downwards.
GGAGGTCGACTGTCGTCCGCAATCCGTGAGCACCACCGGGCACACTGTAAGAGCCATGCAATTTCATCTATCAGAGAGAAACATATTGGCTCTCGATGTTCGGCAACGGAAATTCAGATAACGCGGAGATAACGGACCGGCTCGCGGAATCTTTGCAAAGAAACTTGGAATTGTAAATAAAATCTATCAGACTGCTATTTCAATATTTAACAAGTACACATGAAATTGTTTGCCCGTTAAATATAATTAATAATGTACATGTTTACCTGTTTAACATTGACTCAACCGATGAATAACTTTTATCGTGTGCAACATTGAGGTTTTAATAAAAGTGAATGTAAAGGAATTATAAAGTGTGAATTACAACGAAATCGCTAAAATCAGCTGATCGCCGTCAAACGCATAACTTCTGTTTTTTTTTTGCCCCGGAGGAGCAGTTGGGGTTAAAAACAAAGACTATTAGTTGCAAAAAACAAAAATGACCAGAATTCAGCGTCTGTCCGTAATGTCACGAGTGAGGAGTACGAAGCAGCAGCAGCGGCGAGCACCTCTGCTGCTGGTACCGGCGTTTGATATGCTCTGCTTCCACCATGGCTTGTACACAATTGACATTGTTTCGCTGCCCTCAGTTTCTGCTGCTTCAGCCTCATTCTTGGAGTCCAATTTCCACTCACCGAGGCGAGATACGTTCATTCACGTCAGACTATACTACACAAGCCGTCCCCTTGTTGGCGTTACATACACATCTCCCCCCCCCCCCCCCCCCCTCAGACGGCCCTTGGAGCTTGTGTTTCTGCTGGAACGAGATCCACAGAATTCACGTTGCACTATTTCGCTGTAACGCCCGGAGACCCGATAAGTATAGAAATATTGGCTAACGTGTCTGCCGTTTGTTTTCCATTCTTTCGCGACGCCAGAGAAAGCCTTCTCGCGTTTCTCCAGCACAGAAATAAAATGAAACGGTCTATTATTATCCGCGACAACTTTTTCGTTGGTACAAAACGTACACGACAAACATAGTCAGACATCGGAGCCGCAGCAGTTGCGTTGTCGGGGTTATATCCGTAATATCGGTATAGAGGCATCGGGCATGTGTGGACATATATTTGAACTTGACGCTGGGAACACTGTGCCCTGCAGGTAATTTACTTAATGGCTGGGCTTAGAGAGCACCCGCGCGCTGCACCCACGAAACACCCTGAGGAGAGGAGCGAGGACGACGGTGACGACGACGGTTCCCATTGGCGCCCGGTACGGCTTTTCCCTCTCTCTCTTTCGCTCTAACCCACCCTTCCCCACTTCGCCTCCTTCTCTCCTTCGCCCCGTCACCCTTTTTGCTCTCAACTGGCCTGTTAGTAAATATTACTTAACGTTATTACCTGCTCGGTGACGTCATTGCCAACGGATTAATAAACGAGGTTATTCGCGGGGTTACAGTGTGCACGTACAACGCTTCCGGTTGTTTTCGATGTTTCTATTTGATAATCACTTGTTTCGTTGATCAAATCAAAATTAAGGGATCATCGGAGTGCGACTCACCGAAAAATAGCATATTTTTGCTGTTTTTTTTATGGTTAGAATAAGCTAATCGATCTGATTTTTTTAAAGAAATTAAAGCACTGATTTATTGTTTAACATTGATTTTATTTGATCTGAATCGAGGAAATTCAAATTTATGCACGTTGATCGTAACCGAGCCTAAAGATCAGTCCGAAATCGAAATCGTCGGAAGTTTTTGCTGTTTTTTTATGGTTAGAAAAAGCTAATCGACCTGATTTTTTTTTTTTTAATTAAAGCACTGATTTATTGTTCAACATTGATTTTATTTGATCTGAATCGAGGAAATTCAAATTTATGCAAGTTGATCGTAACCGAGCCTAAAGATCAGTCCGAAATCGAAATCGTCGGAGGTGGTGAAGAAAGTAGTACAATTCGATGTGATAGTCGCGTCGATACGACTCCCGCGGGATGAGAAACGGAGGTATCGGTGTAAGAGTGCAAAATTACGTGGCGGAGAGGAAAGGGAGGCGCAAAAGCTCCCCGCGATGTACCGCGGTCAAATGCCCCGCGGAGACTCTGAGCGCGGTTTTGCTCTCCATAACCCGGGCTCGGCACTCGGCGTTCGCATTCTCTCAGAAAATTTCGTCGAGAGCAACGTACTCGGCGGATCTTCTCTCCTACGCCTTTTTCTTTTCTTCTTTATCGTCGATCCGGCTCTTCATCCGACGACGTCGTCGCTGCGGGCAATGACCGCGATGCGAGAACACAGCCCCGTTTTCACTTCTCTCTCACTCTCCTCCCCACTTAAAAAAAAAAAAAAAAAAAAAAAAAAAAAAAAAATGATTTAATGATAATATGGTTTTAATTTAATAACTGGGCTTTTCATCCCAAATATAAAAGTATATTTTATATTTGTATTTAAATTCGATATCAACATTTGAAAGTGGCACGAACGTGGCTGACCAAAACACGGAAGTGGAGTTTTCTCGTAGTCCCTAAATGAATAAGTCACTCACATTCGCAATTGAGCCTATTTTCGTCGACGAGGGTCAACATCGTTCACGTGTCATTTAATCCGGCTGCTTCATCTATGTACCCCCAAATTCGAGGGGTACGTTGCCAACCAAGATGACTTTGGAGTGAACTGTTGTGATAGAAGCAAAAAATGAGTGTTTAAACCCCTATCGACGCCGACAAATACCTAACGCAGGAAGCATACGTGACACTACCGATACACAACACACACACTAAAATCCCGGTGAGAAAATATAATCGTTGACGTGCCGTTCGGTCACCCAGCCGCGCGATATTCGTGCTCGCTGTTACTGACGGTCGAGCGTACAAATTTAACCCGATGGATTCTATAGTTAGATTCCGTTATACGAAAATAGCCGAGGGACGCTCAAATACCGAGGCTCCTGGCGTGTTTGTTTCAGCGGCGAAATCGACGTCGCGACGTTTTCGTCACCTTTGCATTAATATATCGATCGCGAGGCAATGGATTTTTTTTTCCAGCCGGAACTTTCGTCGCGTGGCTTCCGCATGTTTATCACTGAATTTTACGCCAATTCTTAAGGGGTCTGTCTACTTTGGATGCCTGAAAGCCATTTTGTTATCAAATTTAAACCATATTATCGTTAAACGCGAGTTAGAGGAAACAGAGCTATACGTGGCAGCACTGCAAATCAATACGACGCAACATCCGAGCATTCCGTGACGACAAAATAGTTCAACATGAGTGGCGGTGGGAATTGTCCCGAAGAAAGAGTCGAAACGGACAAAAAGAATTGCGAGTGGACAATTCTCTCCCCCAAATGAAACCACGCGAATCGCTAATTGGTGACAATGCACAAGTGTTATTCTAATTGACGTTACGCCAATTAGAGCATACGAGCGTGGCCACCTGGATCTCGAGTATCAGCCACTGTCGTTTCGTTTCAATCACGATGCATGTCTGAAGGGCAGCAGTCGAGATAAAAGAGAGCGACACACAAAGAGGATGCTTTGATCTCCGTGAATACAGATCGAAATCCCATTTTTCATTCCCGACTTTTGCAATCATTGATTTTACATCGTTTTAATTTTTTTTTATTCCATGATCTCAATTGTAATTGCTATTTGATGTAGCATTTGTCGATGACAAAAAAAAAAAATAAGGAATGTCATAAAATGGACTTTGTTCTAACGTCACATTTATTCGAGGTTTGGGATATAATTTAAATGGAGATAACGAGGAGAGGATTTTGTGGTGGCTAAGGAAGCAGGATGCTAATAAGGCGAGATAAGTAACGGCTATCGCTAAAGCTCGACGTCCCTGTCGCGGAAACGTTGCTATAGCTGATGGGCGGAAGGGTTTTTTTAAATTCCATCAGATTCCTGGTTAAACCCGGGAGAGCGGCTTTTCGTCTCCGTCCCCGACGCTCGATAAGGATAAGAACAAGGAGCCAGAGGAGCCGCGGGCTACGGAGTACGTACACTCGTAAGAGGAAACGTAATGCCCTTCCCCCCGAGAGATTCGGCATCGTTACTCAATGTCGCTCGAGGTCGCAAACCCCATCACGTCTTGATGTCCGGGGGGAGGTTCCCGAGTACACGCGAGCATCTCCGAGAAAAACCTCCCGAGCAAAAATGAATTCCACTATACGTATAGTTGGAAGACAAATGAAACGTACAGCCTCAAGTTTTGAAAAAAAGACAGCCAATTTTGCATACTTTATAAGCTGCACCGTTATTTTTAATTGTGAGGGTAAGAATAAAATAAATTTCGCAAAATTGCGAATTTATTAAAATCAAAGTGAAGAGACAATTCGCTTTATGAAACGCTTCGTGATTATAACCAATGGTTTTGATAAAATCGAAATACAGAGAGATAATTTGCTTCGCGAATATCAGCTGCAGACGTAAATTATATTGTGGAAGGAACGCATAGAAATTCATCGTCTGCGAGCAAATAAGTTAGGTATGTAGTTATGAGGCTTCCGATTGTTCGTTGGGCGTATCAGGCGCAGTATGGTAAATGAACCATAGCTTGTTATTCACATCGTGTCCCAGCGTCTATGGAGAGAGCAGAGTTAATGCATCAAATCGATGGACGGAGTCTATCAAAGGGACGGAATTAATCAGGGCCGCTCAAACGACGTAGCATCGCAGGTAAGCAGAGTATATTCGCTGATGTACCCATGTAAGTGTACACGTGGCGAAGCCTAATTTATGCTCGACATATCAGATATTAGTGGAAAACGCCTCATCTATTTTTTGAATAATGAAGATTTTCTAAAAAATCCCATAATGTCAAATTCTGAGTATCGCCAATGTTAGTAAATTATTTTTGTAAGACTCAGAATTTTTGTAAAAACGCACTTCTGGGTCAAACCAATTAAGCCGGCTAAAATCAAGACCATGCGATACCAACTGAAAAGTTGCTTTTCATCGTGCGAGCGAAATTACGTCGCGCCCAAAAAAAAAAAAAAGTCATACACTGTAATCCTCAATCTGTGTAACTCCGACAGCTCTCACTGACGTTCAATCGAATTCCAATCAGCGGCTCGCGCTCTTTACTCATCGAGCGAGCCGCAACTCTCGGCCGGTCTTCCGTTCTATTCACTTTTTCGCGGCCGCTTCATCATCGGGCTCATCGATTTCTCTCCGATCGCACGGAGAAACGCGCGAGAATGCGGATTAGAGGGGAAACAAAAGAGTAAAAGCCGAGAGAGAGAGGATAATAGTAACGAGCGTCACGCATTTAACCGTAGAGGCTTCGCGGGTCTCGATCCGCGCGTTTTCTATATATTTCTAATCTGCGTCAACGCTTGGAGCACACGAAATTCAATAGCTATCGATTTTCAGACATATGCCGCATTTTTTTCATTCATTTTTCGAAAGGTACACTTTACGAATAGCCGGAAAATGAAAAATTGGGATATCGAGTTCCATTTTGAATTAAAAAATTCCAGACGGCGAATGCAATATTGGATTCAGATTTTTTGAAACTCCTAATGTGCTTTCCACCCTTAATCTGAATTACTTTGCTAAAATAATCGCGAATAGTCCCCTTTTCTCTGATCTGTCGCGAGACGAGCTCCGAACGACAGATCAGAGAAAGACCTCATTGGCGCGGTCCGTGTGCTCTATTGAAGCGGCGCCGGGAGCTGCAGTGGCTTCGATCTCACGGTAAATCCATCCCCAGGCTGGCTCAGGGAAAGCGTGGCGTTCCCGGGGCAGAGTCGGCGTAGATAGGTAGTTCGCTCCCGGCGACGACAGCCGCTATAACCACTACCAGCAGCGCGGCGCTGTAGCCAAAACGCGACGCGATAGTACAATGTGTGCGCGCGCATATGCCACCCAGACAGGATCAACTTGGAGTGCGGCGGCGGCGGCGAGGCACCGGTGACGATCAACCCCCGGAGCCCCATCACCTCTTAGCCTCATTTCAGCCTCGACTAAAAAAAGCTCTCTCTCTCTCTCTCTCTCTCCCTCCCCTCCCCTCTCCCGCCGCACACTCAAGATTCTCCCTCAATCTCCGCTCAGCTTCTCCTTCCTTTGAATATACTTTTCGGTAACTGACCATTCACTCCGACTTCTCCATTATGCTGGAAATATAATAATAACAGTGAATAATATAATAATAACGGCACGACTACGATTTCCGGGGCGTCAAGATTTGAACGTGGATTTGTCATTATTGGACCAAAACATAACAGCGGAAATTTTTTGCTTTTATAAGGAATTTCAACAATTTTTTTTTTTTAACACCATTTAGAGTACTAAAGCCATAGTTCTTATGACCTTTTTTGCTTCCCACAAATAGTAGTATCAGAAACGAGCGTCAAATATTGGCGCCCCGGAAATCGTAGTCTCCCCGTAATAACAGTAAAAAATATTTGCCAAATAGAAGAAGGCGAGCACATGGAAGTTGCATGGATATTGTGTGGAAGATAAGAGAGGCGGACGGTGCAGGCGAGAGCGGAGAATCAGTTGGCACCCGAATGGGCGAGGGAGGGAGGGAGGGAGGGAGGGAGGGCAGCACTAGTCATGAGAGGTCAATGACCCTCGTAGCCTGCCACTGCATTCCCGCGCTAGACCCTTCGAGCCGCACGACGACGAAGGTGCTCAACGTCCTTCGATTATGCTCGACTATCTCTCTTCCGATACGTACTCCAGTTGCCACTGGCAGTGGACTACTGCGGAAACGTGTTCGGAGGAGCTTTACTTGGAATGTTTCGAAATATACCTGCTGAAGCTCAGCTACGAGATTCGTTAGACGTGCAACGTAGCCAAACGTTTTGTCCTCTCGAAGCAAATAACTTTTGCCACGGAACCCGATTTTTAGAAAAAAATTGGATTTTTTTTTTTTTTTTTTTTTTTTTTTGGGTGGCGAAAGTACCGTGGAATCCCCCATATATAACTCGTTGCTGCGTCTATATAGATATATGTAAACGTATATTCCGTTTGAAGTTATTTCTCTCGTTCCTCGTCTTCTCCTTTAGTCACGTTTTCCACTATCATAAGTCACAAAACCTTGCAGTTTAACAATCGCCTCGAAATTTCCGTTGCCGTGCGGAATACAGGAGCAGATACTGTTAAAGCCGGCAACTCTCGGTGGTTATTATTTCTCGCCGTTTGTTCGTTGGTTCGAAGCAACTATTTATTTTCGCGGCAGAATAATTGAGTGATTGTTATCTCTGCGCCGCAATTTATTTGATTTTATCGCGATGTATTCACTCAGCTGCGTTTTATTAGTTTATAGAAATCGCAGGTATCGTTAATCGGTGGTTTAATTTTCACAGTTTTCTGCGTATTTTTATTTATATCAGAGATACATTTTTTATTCGCATCTATAGACTGGAAAAATCCGGAAATTAATAAAAATTAGGTTTAATTATTCGTAACTTGACGGGTAGTCGAGTTACGCAATATTTTTCTAGCCGGAGTTGAATCGTTAGGCCCAATGGAGATTTATAGCGCAGCGTCAACTTACCCTCGTTGATACAGTTAAATCAACGAGCATGGATTTAAGAGTTAGATAGAATCAGTGTGATTAAGTATGCAACCGACGAGGCGACACGACGGATAAAATTCTTTTTGTTATTCCGCGAGCACAATACACCCGGGACGATAAATCGCGACTTACTTAATGATCAACAAACTCGAAGAGATTAAAATAGGAGCTTAATCCCCGTCGGGTAGTGAAAAATTAGCGCGAATCCTTTATATATATGCTGCATGCACAGCATCCCATCTATTATTCAATAAAATGTCTAGCCAGGAAGGTATTTTTTCATATCCCGGCCCACTCATTTTTCATGGGCTCCGCGATTTCGCACAGACGTCGCAAGCTTAACGACAACAAATTCTGCTATCGGATTATTAAAATAAAAAAAAGAAAATCACGAAATATTCGTCGCTGAAATTTAATCATTCAACGGAGTCTCTTCGTCTGAACTTTAGGGACCTGCGATAAAGGTATTTAAATAAAATTAGACAATATTCTAAATTGAAACCGGAAACATAGCAGTGGAGGAAAAATTGCTACACAACACTCAAAAGTTGAAAAAAAATCAAAACATCTCTTAAGGTCATTTCTAAAATCGTTATTAACATGAATTCCGTAAAATGAACCACGGTTCATATACAACGGGCGCGATGCTGCGTTCCGGCCATTCGGAAAACACCTATATTTAAACCCACACCGGAAGCTGTTATTTCAGTAGGTGCCTCGCTGTCATCGCACAGACATAATCCGTGCATCGGTGGTGGAGTAGTTTGCCGAGTGATTGATGGAAACGTAACTCCCGATGCGCTTAACGATAAATTTCACGGCGTTTCCTGCGACTCGCAGCGGAAACGCGAATATAAAACGCCTATAACTCAATCAGCGTAATCAGTGCCCGAAGCTGTCGCTATAATCTCTTATCACCCTATTTCGCAAATCCATTCAATTGCCGATCGCAAAAACGCGTTTTTACCGACGGCGACACGGTTCCATCTGACGCTGCTGCTGCTGCTGCTGCTGCTGCTGTAGCTATTACAACAGTAGTAGTAGCGTACGACGAGAGTACGATATCGATAAGCGTACGCTTGGTGCCGCCCGCCGATAACGGAAATTGACGCTGTCGTCCCACTCTCCTCAACGCTCATCGTTCGCCCCTCCTCTCTCTCTCTCTCGCTCAGCCGAGACGTGCATACGGGACTTTCTTCCCACCGAATATAGAATATGCCACACACAACAATACTGCGATGCACTCAGCGAAAGAGGGCAGCCCAGGCGACCCAGCGGGGAGGGGACATATAATTCTTTCTCCCTTCCGCCGGTTCTCTCACACCATAAACACATGTACAGTCTAACCTCACCTACTTGTCCTTTTTAACCAGACCATCTGCAATCAACTGTACAAATCCACTAAAACCCCCAAATAAATAAATAACATTTTCCATCGGATCCAAATATTTGCTTACGAAAATCCGCTTTTTTTCATAGCGATGGTGGCATTTTGTTTTGGACCTACAACAACGTTAAGGAGGTCCAGTCATATAGAGTCCATTTCGCATATAAATTCGAAAAAAACGAGTAATAATTGCAACCACTTCTTGATAGTATAAAAATCTAAAAAAATTCATGCACATTAAAGGTACTTAAAAGATTAATTTTGCATAATAATAATTGCAAAATGTTATTAACAAATTGATGAAAAAAAAAAAATTGTTCAACAAATTTCTCGGAAACCCGAATTGTTTTATAAATGAAAATGCTTCTATTATGTTTCTGAGTACGTATGAATTTTTTCAGATTTTTAAGTTCAGTTTGATATTTGCGTTTTTTTTCATACAAAATTCAAAGTGAACTTAAAAATCTGAAAAAATTCATACGTGCTCAGAAAAATAAACAAAGCATTTTCATTGATAACAAAATTTGGGTTTCCGAGAAATTTGTGCAACAATTTTTTTTTTCATCAATTTGTTAATAACATTTTGCAATTATTATTATGCAAAATTAATCTTTTCAGTACCTTTGATGTGCATGCATTTTTTTCAGATTTTTATATCATCAAGAAGTATTCGTAATTCTTTCTCATTTTCCTCGAATTTATGCAAAATGAATACTATACGACTGGACCTCCTTAAACAGAGTATGCGGCGTGTGACGAGTGAATGGCCCCTCTTTTCACGTTCGATAAGTGAGCTCCGCGTTCGCCGGGGGTCCGAAGAGCAGGTGTCGCCTAGGTGAGGCTCGACTGTACCATGCGGCGTACGCGCTGTACGAGCGGCGCACGTAGTCGTTGAAGTCGAAGGCACACGAAGGTTTCGCGCTGTCGCCAACGCCTCCACAGAGCCTCGAGGTAGGAAGCTCGCTCGCCCGCTCGCTCTGCTAGGGAACATCGACGTCGTCGTCGTCGTCGCCGCTGGTGTGCCGGGTGCCTGAGAGAGAGAGAGGGACGGCCGTCGGGTGGGGGTTTGTTATTGATCCTCTTGGCTACCGACTAGCGTTCGCTCCCTTCTCTCTCTCTCTCTCTCTCTCTCTCTCTCTCTCTCTCGCTTCCTCCTGCGTCTCGCGCCAGGCTTCGAGCGCAGCGCACGCGGCAAGTATAAGCAACTATAAGCAACTAAGCAGCGACTACCGAACACAGACTCGGTGCTAGGGTGCACACTACAATCGAGCCTCGAGTCAGGTTTTACTACAGATGTGAAAATCCCGGTACTTTCATTTCCGGTAAAATGACCGTAAAAATACGGTATTTTTACCATCTTTTACCATAATTTTTTTTGTCTGCAAGCTTTGCATTGAGCAAATACGTTCATGAAAATTGCTCGGAAATTTTGACCGGTCACATTTTTATTTTATTTTTTCTATAAATACACCGTTTCTCGACGAGATTCTAAATCACCATGACACCGTATGATTTTATTATCAATGTGATAATTTTAAAAACGGTCACGTACCGTTTTGTCACGGTAAAAATACGGTCAAATTACCGGTCACATTTACCGCTCGCATCTCTAGGCTTTACCCGTGTCCGCCTATGGCCCTATGCGCGATATACACACACCATAGACACATCTACTTGCCCACGGCTTCGGCTCCTCTCGGGCCGAGCCGACGACACCCGAGCAGCGACGGTTGTAGTACAGGGCGACGAGAGCAGCGGTGGCGGCGGGGGTGGGGGGGGGGGGGGCGTGGAGAGGGGGGAAGGCCGAGGTGAAGGCGCTCGTGAGTAACGAGAGACGAGACCGAGATGAGTCGGGGCTGAGGAATACGAGAGAGAGAGAAAGAGAGAGGGAGAAGGCGAGAGACGAGCGAAACGTTGATGGGTAGGGAAGAAACTCGCGCACGCCGAGTCGCCGAACGACGCGCGCTTCGCCGCTGCCGCTGCTGCCGCTGCTGCTGCTGCCGCCGCTGCTCGACGCTACTATATAGCTACGACTACGAGCTACTATCACGAGAGGAGAGGAGGGGCGCGGGATGGGGAGGAGGACGGCTGTCTTTGTCTCTCTCGCGCGCGCGCTCTCTCTCTCTCCATCGCTCTTTCTCTCTCTCTCTCGATTGGTCTTTCTCTCTCTCTTCCTCTTTCTCTCGATCCACCCTCGGCCGCTACGAGGAGCGGTTTTCAGTGCGTGCACAGCGGCCGGCCGGCGCGCATCGTCCGCGTGTACGAAAACGCGCGCGCGTGCTTCGCGTCGTACGTCCGTCGTCGCGTCGTCGTCGTCGTCGTCGTCGTCGTCGACGTTTTCCCGGATGGCTCGGTGCTCGCACAACGTAAATACGAAAAGACGGAGCGACGAGGCTGGCGAGAGACGTGCGAGCGCGTCTACTCACGCCGTCCTCGCGTTCTGCGCACCTGGATTTAGCTGGACTATTCAATTGCAACGATAATAATAATAATAATAAGAATTATTGTTGTTATTACTATAATAATAGTAGGCGAGGTGAGAGAGAGAGATTTCTCGGGGACTGTTGACGGAGGAGTTGGGTCAGCGAGAAACGTTGGGGGAGAAGAGCCAACGTGGTTGATGCTACCGCTGCAACGCCCAGCGACGTGTTGACGTCGTTTTGATGTACGAAAATGGTTAGTGCCGCGTGGCTCTGGGCACGAATACGGGTGGACAGTGCACCCGCGGCAACGCCGGCGAGAAGACACGGGACCTGGAAATTCGGGGCTCGAGACGTTGTTGTGCGAGGGTGAGGCTAACGAGAAGCTGCTGCTGGTGGTGCTGCTGCTCGCTCGCCCTCGACCTTCGAGAGATTGAAAAGTATATAGCGGACGCGGAGATAGCGAAGGGAGTGACTGTGATCGGGAATGCCAGGATTTTTTTTACACGGTTACCATTATCCCCGGGCGACTATAGTTTATCTTCACTGATTTAAAACAATTTTTTAAACGCGTATTTTTCATCGGTACAAAAATAGTTATACAAAATTTTATGCAATTTTTTTGGCTTGTGGTGTTTTTTGGATACCGAAAAAATGTGGAATTGGTGATGAGATTTTTTTTTTTTTCAGTGGTAAAAATTTAGAAATTCAAAAAGTCAAAAGACACTGTTGTCAGTGCGAAATCGATGGGAGCTGTCCGGTGTCGAATGCACTCGGTGCATAAGTGCAGCGCGCGGCGGTTTTATTATTGAGTAACGTATCTCGCGTGTGTACGCGACTCTCCGGTTTGCCTCTCGCGTGACTACTGTGGCGGCTCTGCTCGTGGCTAAGCGTACGACTCGGTTTGTCGTCGACGTCGTCTGCTGCTGCTGCTGCTGCTGCTGCTGCTGCTGCTACTCGCGGTGTTCATTCGTGGCTCGTGGCCTCTTATCGGTCGACGTGACAACGCCGAAATCCTACGTAATATGACACAGTGTATCGGGTCGAGCTCTCGCTCCTCGTAGAAGGAAAAAGAGAGAGAGAGAGAGATATATATATATTCCTCTATTAAAAAGTTCGTGAGCAACCATTGTTGTCGATCTATTCAGAATCTGATTGATCATTGGGAAACCGCCAGCAGTTTGATATTTAATATCGCGAAATTTGGCAGGAAAAAAAAAATCGCGAAATTTGGTTAGGAAAAAAAAAATCATTTTTCGCGTTTTTCTCCTCGAATTTTCGATTTTTCGGGCAAACAACTGTCGTTTTTGGAATCAGCGGGAAATTTCCCATCGGATAGGGTTTTTAAACTTCGTTGAATCGAAAAAAAAAATTTTCGACTTTTTTTCGCAAAAACGGCAAGGGGTACCCCTTCTAAAAAATTGCGATTTTTGAGGGTCAACTTTAAAAATTTGCGAAAAATCGAAAAATCGTGATATCGCGTTCCGGCTGGCGGCATTCTCTTCCTTGAAGTTTTATCTTTCGAATGCAAAAAGAAAATCCCGATTATATTGATCCAAAGAAAAATGACACCGATTTTAGTAAAGTGCCAAAATCGGGAAAAAGTGAAAAATCGTTTTTCGCGTTTTTCTCCTCGAATTTTTTATTTTTCGGGCAAAAACCGGTCATATTTGGAATCAGCGGGAAATTTCACATCGGATAGGGTTTTTGAACTTCGTTAAATCGAAAAAAAAAATTTTCGACTTTTTTTCGCAAAAACGGCAAGGGGTACCCCTTCTAAAAAATTGCGATTTTTGAGGGTCAACTTTAAAAATCTGTAAAAAATCGAAAAATCGTGATATCGCGTTCCGCCTGGCGGCATTATCTTCCTTGAAGTGTCATCTTTCGAATGCAAAAAGAAAATCCCGATTATATTGATCCAAAGAAAAATGACACCGATTTTAGTAAAGTGCCAAAATTGGGAAAAAGTGAAAAATCGTTTTTCGCGTTTTTCTCCTCGAATTTTTTATTTTTCGGGCAAAAACCGGTCATATTTGGAATCAGCGGGAAATTTCACATCGGATAGGGTTTTACAACTTCGTTGAATCGAAAATTTTTTTTCGCCGAAAAACGGCAAACCTCCGACCGCGTTATTGTTCCTAGTGTATACATATAGTAAAGAGTTGTCTCTTTACTATATATATATATATATATATATATATATATATAGAACGAACAACATAGGCCGTTAGCCAGCACAGAAGCACTTGGTGACGTTAGAATCATCGGTATCCTCGTCCCTCTCGTTCAATCCACGTCTCTCTGTCTCTCTTTCTCCGAGAGTCGACTCGACTCGCAGCTGAAACACGCGCGGGCGATATACGATTTCACATGAACCCGCCGCGCGAGCCGCCGCTTCACAATACATTTTTTTCCCCCGTCACTCTCTTCGCTCCGCTCATCGTGTAGTATTTCACACTCGGTTCCGGCGTTATACTCTTTTGTCTCTGGCGAGCGAGTCGCCGCCGCCGCCGCCGCTTCTCCCGAAAGGAAATCCCGTGAAAAGCGAGAAAATCAATTATAAATATACGTGTATATATCCGTGTATAAATATACATGTTAACATACGTGTAAAATACACATGTATACGTTTATATACTCATATATACACGTGCGAATAAAAATTCGATGTTAAAATAAAATTAATGATTTTTCATTAATTTAATTGAATTAAAATAAAAATTCTAATTGAAATTGTGTGTGTCCTATTGGTGATTTTCACGTCAAAAGGTGACAGCGAGGAGAGATCGAGTGTACGAAAGAAGAAGAAAAAAAAGAAACGAGTCGCAGTGTGAATTTCCCGTTTGTGACAGTCGCGGTGTCGGAAGGAAAATGATACTGAAGTGCACGGTCGAGAGGTGAACCGGACGAGGCGCTCGTATCTCGCCGATCGAGGCGGCAGCGGAAGGTTCGCTCTGCGCGGGGACGAGAATCGAGGCGCGGAGAGAACGACGAAGCAGCTCTCCGCGCGTCGTAACAAGTAAATACCAACCAGATGCAACGTCGGCATCGTTGGTACAGCGCGGCGTGTAACAAGCGGCGCGTCGCACACGACGAGCGTGTGGCATGAGAGCGGGGCGAAGGTGAGGAGAGGACAGAGAGCCGCAGCAACAGCAGCCGAGTAGTGAAACGACGAGTGGTGGGAGTGAAAAACGAGTAGTGAAGTTGAGTGAAGAAAAACGCCTAACGTTGGGCGACAGTGTAATTTATTAATAAAAGAAAAAAGGCGAAAGAGGGGATAAACAGAGAGAGAGAGAAACAGAGGAGAGATAAAAGTGAGAAGAAGCAGAGAGCTGCCGATTAGTGAAGCGACGAGTGGTGGGATTGAAAAACGAGTAGTGAAGTGGACTGAAGAAAAACGCCTAACGTTGGGCGACAGTGTAATTTATTAATAAAAGAAAAAAGGCGAAAGAGGGGATAAACAGAGAGAGAGAGAGAGAGAGAGAGAAACAGAGGAGAGATAAAAGTGAGAAGAAGCAGAGAGCTGCCGATTAGTGAAGCGACGAGTGGTGGGGGAGGAAAACGAGCAGTGAAGTGGACTGAAGAAAAACGCCTAACGTTGGTGTATTTATAAATAAACGAAAAAGGCGAAAGCGGGGATAAAGAACGAAAGAGAAGAGAGATAAAAGTGAGAAGGAGAAAAAAAAAAGAAACGATACGAAGAAGGGGGAAAAAGGAGGGAAGTGATAATCCGTGGACAAAGAAGGTCAACGGGCGGCGCGAGAAAGGTCATCGTCGACGGCAGGGAGACATATAAACAATTGGCGCGTCGATGGTTCAAAGGGCATTCAAGGATAAGGGTGACCGGGGGCAGCAGCAGCAGCAGCAGCAGCAGCAGCAGCCGCAGCCGCCGGCGCAGCAACAGCAGCAGCAGGAGAAAAAACGGTGGAGCAAGCGAAAGCAGGCGACGTCGTATTCGCGGTCGTCGTCGTCGTCGCAGGAGCCGCACGAGGGCGGTGGGATTAACGCGAGGGCGCGAAGAGACGGAAAGCTGGCGTCGCAGAAGCGGGAACAGGAGTCCCGCGGGACTCGGACCCGTCGACGCCCGAACGGCGGATCGCTGTCGAGTCGCGGCAGCGCGACTGGCATGCAATGCGGCCTCTGCGCCGTGTTGGCCGGATTGTTTCGACGCGCCATGTGCATCGCTGGCAGCAGACGAGGCTCGGGCGAGTCCTGCTATCAGGAACTCGCGACTGAGATGCAGCAGGTGCAGGGACATCGGGTGCAAGTGCAGCAACAGCAGCAGCAGCAGCAGCAGCAACAGCAGCAAGTGCAGGGCGGTGGATGTGCGGCTGGATCGCCGGTTGGATCGATCACCAGGCGATCGGGATCGTTCGGATCGGTTCTGCGACTCAAGGAACCCGTTCAGCTGGAGGTGAGGGAATTTTTCATTAATGGGGTCCGGCGGACGGGGATTGATACTGTGGCTTCAATAAATTAAACGTCTTTTGCAGCGTTGTATTTTTTCTGATATATTTTTCTGGATCCATGAGACCGTTTGAACTGCGATCGGCAGACGATACATCCCGGATGTAGCTTTACCCATCGGGATTTTCATGAAATTTTTGCTATGGATTTTTCCGAGAATTTTTATGATATCCGGGTTAAGCGGATTCCGGGGGTGGCGGGGGATTTTGCGCGTCTGGATCATCTTCCTTGCGGCAGATTTGACGCTAGCGAAAAAAAAATGTTTAATGCATGAATTTCGTTTTGGTTCCACCGGATTTCTGACCCGTGACCTATCGCAGGGCCGAGAAAAGCGCCGGCGATGGGTTGGAAATATGTTTTTGTGGGCTGTGGGTTTTCTCGGTTGCCAAATGGAATGGAAAATCAAATGTGACTTCAGTGTTGGTTGAAATATCTTGTCATCTTCTATTTGTCTAGTTCTCTTAGCGAGAATCGCTGCTGGAAATAGTCGAATGAATTTATGACGGTAACGGACAATTTTTTATTTTATTTCCAAAAATAGTAACTCGACTTTAGATGTTTCGGTTTATCCTTAAATGACTTAAGTGACTTGCAGCCACATTGCTCATCGTCTTTCTCAATGACGTTTTTGTCTCTGCCCAGAAAATCGTCGTCCATTCGTAGAGCTGACTTCTTTCAGCTCTCTTCATCACACTCAAAGAAACACACAAGTTGTTCGCCTTAATGAAAAAGAAGTTCACTCGCGGAAATCTTCGCGCTGGAATGTCGGAAGACACCCAGCTTCATTTATTTTTACGGCGCCCTCAGGCTGCTTCGCCTTTACGCGGAGGTCCGCGCGCGACTCGCGAGGAAAATCGTAAACCCTTCTTTAGAGTCGGATTTGAATTCCCCACCTATATTCCGTTGCGAAGCAGTGGATTCGCAGTCCTCGCGAAGTTCGCGCTCCGAGCCAATGGGGATGTTATCGAAGGACTTGAAAAAGAGTCTCGTTGTAAATGCTGAGGGGATTATTATCTCATCGCCGGGTGGGCAACGGAATTATTCGTTGAATAAAAAGAGAAGTTTGACGGTAAATAAAAATAGGCACATAAAATAGACAAGTAAAACAATTAATTACGTTTCAGTCGACTGAGCTACTTACAAAGTCGAGCTGGACATTTTATTTATTTATAATGTTAACCCTTACCGAGTAACAGGGATAAGACTAGAATGATGGACGTCCTGAGCAAAATAAACGAAAAAAATATTTAAAGAAATAAGGAAAAAAAAAAAAAACGCTTTTTCACTCAGCCTGAGCGTGACGTGAAGTGGAAGGTCATTGACTTCGCGCCAGTCTTTTGTACCTGTTGACGGACGATGTTTATAGCTGTCAATTGATTCGCGCGGCCAATTGTGTAAGGACAAGCCAATAATCCAATAATCTACAAGCAACTTGTCGTCCCGACACACCGAATTGCGAACAATTGCGACGGGGGGGAACATTTCTAAGCGCGAAACACAAAAGACTGCAGCGAGCGGTTGTGATGTATGGTTTTGTTGTCACAAGTGCCGCCGATCGCCGAACAATTAGAAATCAATGATTCATGTGAGGTCCGTCGTCGAGTCTTTCACTCGAAGCACGTTCCGGCAATATTGTTGGTATGTGGTAATATCACATAAATTTTCGTGTCTCTCTCTCTCTCTCGCGCTCGGTTGGCTTTGGTGACTTTGTCACCTTGGGAGAGCAACGGCGATACGTGTGCACTGCCGCGGAGAGCTAATAAGGCATAGGAGGGCAGGCAGCATACATGTGGTGGCGCGTGGGTCGCGCCGCTGTTGATTGTGGCACGGCGCAAGGCTGGCTGCAAGATTGGCGGCCGATACGGTGTGTAACACCAACAGCCAACCGAGCGAGATCACACAGACGCGACGACAATATCCTCCTTCCTCCTGAGATACATCATCACCCTGTTGCGCGATATATCATCGATTGTCGATTCCATCAACGCCGCCGCCGCCGCCGCGCAAGGTCCGCCGATAAGATTTCCTCCCTGGCTTAGAAACTACCGGCGACAGGAAACAGCGGCAATCGAGACGAATTATTGCCGATATTGTATGCAAATACGTTTCCATTTCACGATACAGTCGCGGCACGTAGGCCAACATCCTCCTTCCTCGCGAAATGTGCGACGTCGCACAGCGACGATATTTCACCAATTGTCGATTCTATCACACGTGCGATAAGGTTTCCGGGGTTAGAAACTGCGGAAGCGGGAATTGGGGACGAGTGGGAATTATTGCGAATGTTGGAGGCTAATTTATTCGAATTTATCGGTTCGTGAAACTTGGGAATGGGAACGGGAAGAGGATAGGAATTATTGCAGATGTTAGACGCAAGTTTGTTCCAATTTATATTGATGAAATATTAAGGATGTTATAGCCGTATAACATCCTTAAATATTAAGTCGTTTAATTGAGGTGGTGGTTTATTAAGTGGTAACATTTTTTCTACAGTCGATTCCTCCCAATCTGCCGATACCATTGTCCGACTTGGAAACTTGTAGGAAACGCCGGGAACCGAGGCGAATTATTGTCGATGTTCCGTGCAAATACGTTTCCATTTCATATACAGTTAGTTGAGGCACACTGCGCGCCGACTAAGCTACGTCTCTCCTTCCTCTTGAAACGTATGACCGCAAATAGCAATATATCGTCAATTGTCGATTCTACTACGAGTTCCCAATAAGATTTCCGGGCTTAGGAACTTGCGGGAATGGGAATGGAAAAGCGATATGAATTATTGCGAATGTTAAGCAAATTTATTCCAATTTGTAAGTTGAATATTGCGGCTGTCGTGGTTCATATGTTCTCATTAATTTAAATCATTTCCCTTCTTCGACCAAGTCGATTTTCTCTCAAGTTCCCAATACAATTTTCGAATTATTGCAAACGTTACGAGTAAATTGATTCCAATTGGCAATTTGTCCCTCGGATGGTTCATATTTTTACAGCAATTTTAACATTACTGTACCTCTCATCGACTTACACTACTGCAAAATAGGAAATGATTTTGCGATCACCGCTTCCATCGCGAATTATTGCGTAAATAAATATTCAAATCGTTGAATTATCGTCAATAAAGTGTCGTTTAAATTGTGACATTCAATTCTAAATACCACGTGCATGCAAATTTCCAGTCGATGTGACAAGAAGCGCCATGACGTTTCAACCGGGGAGTCTCGCGCGGCGGATCGTGGAATGAGGAAGAGAGCAGGTGTCGAGCTTATTCGTGTGGCTCGACGATTACGGACCCTCCGAGAGACGTCGGTGTATTTCATTATACAATCTATCGAGTATGAGTGGAGCCTCGTGGTGCGATGTTCTGAAAATAACCGGTGCCACGGTGGCCACTTGGACGACACACACACACACACGAAGGTTGGGGAAAGAAACGCGACGGGGACAGATAGATGAACATGGGGAGTATCGAGTTTCGATACTCCATGGGAGGGCTACACCTATTTACGAGCATTAAACCTACGCGTGTAGTAAACTTTCATTCAACCGTCGACGGCTTCAACGTTGAAGCGTTCAGAACCGCTAAATATATATATGGTGCATTCCACGTCATTTTCGCTACCCAAAAAAAATTTTAATTTTTTTCTATTTATTAATTTATTTTTATTTTTATTTTTCATGGGATGTGGATCGATTTTTCAATCAATCGATCAATCGATTTTTCGAAAAAATTTCGATTTTTTTTTGCGTGGCGAAAGCACCGTGGAATCCCTTATATAATATTAGACCGAGCGACGAGGCGAGTGTCGTCGCGTCTCCAGAAATTGTCCAGACGCGGGTAGGACATTAATTCGCCGGCGCACATAAGTCGCGTGTGTCCTGTTTACACGCTATATCCGCGGGGCCGTTGTCGGTGCTGCATGGAATTGACTCACGACCAAGACCGTCGACTGTTTACACTGGTGTCACGAGGCTGCTGCATTGAAGCCCATGAAATGGGACACCGACTGTCGCAACGAAGCCCCGTGGCTCCGTGCGGATCGGGATGCAACGATTACAATTACAATTACGCAGTGATCGGAGGACGCATCGATTTTGGTCTCTGAGATAATTTTTTTTTAAGGTCATTCAATGGATTCGAAAATATTTCTAAATGATACGAAATATATTTACTGGAGATTTTTCGAGTACCATATTTTTTATTTATTTTTCTCTTTCGAACGTCGCGATTAAAACACGAACGATGCTTCGAATAAAAAGTGTTATCAATAAATGCGTTCCACGTGGTTCAACTTCCATCCCGAGTCAAATCAATGAGACGCGTTCCGCGCGTCAGCCGTTAATCTCGGTTCTGCCGTCGAGTCGTTGCGCGCGCGCCGCGCGGCTCGCTCCGGTGCAAGTGAAGAGAATAGGAAAATCTGGAGAGGCGAAAGCCAACGCAAAGCCAAAGGAGAAACCGATCGGGTCAATCGCGATTGCGTCCTCAATCCGTCGAACGTGTCTCGCATCCACAAAGCTATATGTATACCAGAGTTCTCGTTCAGGTTCACGCGCGTCGCGACATCCACATTCTTACGGTTCGTCCTAACCCCCCCCCCCCCCCCCCCCTTCCTCCGTCCTCCCTTCCTCCCCTCAGCCCCTCCAACCGGGCGCCTCCTCTTTCTTCGCTTCGGGTGTTCGTACAACTTCTTACGTTACGTTGTGCATATTCCGTTTCACTCGAGGACGACCCGACACGGAGTATGAGAAGTCATACTGAATAACAATCCCAACTTCGTGACTCAAGTGTACCCGGGTGTCGGGGCAAATGAATATATACATTAAGGGGGGGGGGGGGGGGGGGGGGGTAGGGTTAACTCGTGCAAAAAAAGCACGTTTTTATGAATTTTTTTGTTACGACACTGTTAAAACCTATTCAATAAAACCAATTGTACATCAAAGTATAACATTCGAAGAATATTGTGTAATTTTTTCATGAAGAATTATTTAAAAAAATACAGCAATGGCGGCATTTACTCGGAAGCGTCTCGGAAAAAAGTAGAATTGCGGTGCCCATCAGAACTCGGTACCTGGATCATCCGAAATTAAAAAACCAAAGTTCATTCGTTAGGTAATCGTTTTCCCCCAGGTAACGCGGAAGAGTTTTTTTTTTCGAAATTTTGATTTTTCAATTTTTGGGAACACTTTACAGGGAAAAACGCGATTTTTCGGAAAAAAGTCGGCTATTTTTCTATTGTAAAATAAAAAATATTAATAAATTCGAAAAAAAACTCTTCCGCGTTACCTCGTAAAACATGTACAGAACAAGTATGCAAAAATTCAAAAGGATCGGTGCAGTAGTTTTGACGGTACGATGGGCACCGACTTTGAAAACGTGAGTTGTGGGGAAAAACGCTTTAAAGTCGCGCTCGGCTCGGGCGGGTTCAGCAATCCGCGAGTAAAAAAATATTCATAACGTCGTCAATTTTGCTCCGATTGACTTGAAAATTTGACACAATATTCTTGAGGTATTATGCATTTAGTAAAAAATATAAAATAAAAATGCAAAAAAAAAAATTTTAATACCCTCCCCCCCCCCTAAGAAAGAATGCTAACCGAATCGACGTTCGGTAATAAATAGATACGCAGGGGACAGTTTTGTCAGGAAATATACGAGGGAATTACTTATTTTTCTTGGGTTCTCGTTTTGTTTTTTTTTTTTTTTTTTTTTTTTTAAGTTATTGAAGACGGAAAGTTTCGGAATGGGGCGAGGCACGTACCGATGATGGGGCTCGAAGGTTGCTCGCCTTGACGACGTCTCCGAGGAGGATCGACGAGAGCGAACCAGGTCAATCGCCAAGTTCGATCTATGAAACGTGACTTGGATACGAAATGCCCGTGTCTACCAGCATGTCTCATAGAGATTGTCGCAGCGAAATACAATCGACTGGCGCTTCGTGACCGTAGTATTGTGCCGAAGCCACGACTCAATCGGCATACACAGCGGCCCCGACATCGGGAATTATCGCTCGGGCGAATTCCGAGCGACGATTCTGGGAAAATGTTCTCACGAATTTGGGGTAATGATTCAATTAACGGGTTCGGGTTGCGAATATTTTTTTTCGTCCAATTATCGATTATTCGATCAGATGGATTTTTATTTTTAACAGTTGACTGGCAGATCAATTGAAAAAAATTATCACGAAAAATTGTCCTCACGTATTTTTTTTAACTATTTTTGGCATTCAAAAAGAGAGATTGGAACTTGGTTCGTTGTCTGCTTTGTATTTCTTTTTTTTTAATAACATTTACAGATCCATATTTTTTAATTTGTATACAAAGACTGAAAAGACATCGGAGGAAATCAATCATTGAGTGGTAAAAAAAAACACATTACGCCCTCGCGTGTTTTTATTCGCGCAAAGATTTCCCGAGACTCCCAACGAAACGGGTTCCCTCCTTGACATCATTATCGTTTTCCTTCTATTTTTCTGTTCGTTTTTTTCATTGGCAAAGGTTAAACCAACCGTTCTGGCGTCTCTTTTAAAGTTGCACACGCCTCGATCGGAAAAATCGTGAAGAGGTGTTGACGTCCGTGTGAGTGCAGATGTAGCGAATAGTGGAAGCGTAGAGACGAACTTGGTCGTTCGCGCGCTGGCGCCGCAACCGGTGAAACGGCTGCTCGGAGCAAACTGCGAGGAATGCCGTCGTCGCCGTGGTCTCTTCGTCGCGCGACGAAAATACGCGGTAGATGCGAGCAGTGACGTTCAATATCCACGAGAATATCACGCGAACGCCTATTGTTAGCTCTGTGGACACAAGAAAGTAGTGACGATTCAGGACGAACGATGCAATGACCAGTCAAGTACCAATAAGTCGATGGCCGGACAGTGCCATTATTTTTTTTTATCTACTATAACAATAATGATGCTTTTTCAATATAATTTCGGGTTTTATTTTATTAATTTGTATTACGGGGAAAAAAAATAGTATTTTTTCATGCATAATTATACAATATAATAATGATAGAAATGAATAATCAATAATTCAGATTTCAAGAGAATGTTTTCTTTATTCGTACAAAAAACACACAGGCACGAATATATAAAAATGTTTGTACGGTTGAAACGAATTGTAAAATCTTCGAGATTGTATGATCAGCGAAGCCAGAAAAATTGAATTACTCTTTTAACCAAACGGCGCCTACTTTTGACGTTGGGGGGCTCGTATTCTCACGAGAAAAACCACGGAGCGAAATGGCAGTGGAATCACCTTCCTAACCGTGCGGTACCCGCAATACCGGATGGTCCTGGCTCCGGTCTTGCGGCCATCAAATATGTATTATCTCACCTGCTGCTCTTCGGCCAACTCACTCGCAAAGAAACGGCGAAATCCTCTGGGGATCGGGCATTTTCCGAGGCTGATAGATAACGACGATGTGTATGAACGAATAGGTCTTATCGTCTTATAGATTTTTCAGATGGCGATTTATCAGAGGCATTCAATGAACAAATTGCTTGTCTACGCAGTTGTGGCTCCAGAAACGGAGGCAATGCATTTTTTTTTCACAAGCACTCGTTTATTTATTTCACAATTAATTATTACATTATTAATTGTTGTTGTTTTAGTTTTAATTTTTTTATAAAAAAATAATTCCGCCCGAACAAATTGCCAACTAATTTATTCCCACAAAGCCTGTCGGCTTATCGCTTCAGGCGACGAATTCTCACAATGACAATTTAATCGGCTGGATTAAAATATCGTACAATCTGCGAAAATTCTTAATACCGAACCCCAGAGATTATTTTGCCCTCGCGGGTCGATATTCGTCGAGAGAAAGACCGGCGGCGAAGATAGCTGGAATTGAAAAGCTGTTAAATGCAGAAGAAGCTGTTGACACCAGCGTCGGATGCGGTGGAAAAATGCATCTCGCGGTGCTTCGAAACGGAAACAATTATAATCCTGAACTCGAAATACCGCGAACGACGAGTCGCTGCTCATCTTCATAAATTACCGAAAGCTTTGGTTCCCCGAGCACAACGAAGTTGGTCTATAAATATGCATATCGCACCTACGGCGTAAATACACGCGTGTTCCTCTTCGTTTTTTTTTTTTCTCTCTTTTTTTTTTCTTCTCGAGAACGACGCGAAGAAGCGGAGGAAAAGAGCTCCCGAGTTCTAGAGAGCAAGTCATAAATCATGAAGGAATAAGAATAATAAACCGCCCGAGTGGCGTAAAGTGTGACTTTCGAGTCTCCGGAGCCGCGAGAGGAGCCGGCGAATAAGCCGCGCGGAGGTCCACGTGGAGCGAAACTCCGACGCGGCGAGACGAGTCAGTCCCGGGCGGTAGAGGAGCTTGCCTCGTATATGAAGAATTTATTTACGCGAAACGCCACGGAGAATGAAAATCTTCTCTCCCGACCTTCGACACTAGTAGCCGCAGCGAGCGGCTGACAAGAAAACGATGCCGTGTGTGTGTGTTTTTTTTTCTCTCGGCTTCTTCTCGTTCTACACACGACGGGTTTTCATAGCACGCGACGAGTGCAGCAGGAGGAAGAACCGAGCGAGCCGTTGGCCGTCTATCGGGTCTCGTGATTATTACCACACTCGGGAGACTCGATTTATTCTATCGTAAATCATTGCATCAACAAAAATTGCAACATTTTTTTATGTTTTGCAGAATAAAAAGTCTCAATTGTAATCCTATTTAAATCCTTTTTTAATTTAAGTAAATTCAATTGCTTGTCGTAAAATACACGAGTCAGACGTTTTGGAAAAATCTCCGGACCAAGAGAATGGAACGATTTTACTATATTGAGTGTGACCATTTTTGCCAGATCCTTTCAAATAAATTGCACTGGTATTCGAATTTTTATTTAGTTTAGTTTCCAGTCGTACAATATATTCAGAGGTGTTAGAAAAATCTTCAGATTGATAGAATTTAATGAGTTTGCTATGCCGAGTGTGGGAATTTTTGCCAGATCGTCCTTTCCGCGTGTGGAAGCCGCGAGCTCTGTGTAAAACTGAGGACCTTCGCGCGCTTGAATATTGCAAACGCGCAACGCGTATGACGACAACGCTTTTTGCATAACTCGGAATTGTTTGCGACACGCGAAATAGAATTGGACCCGTCTCGCTGCAGGCTACATAAATCGGAGCTCGCGAGTATTTGTGACTGCCGTTGCTTTTATTTATTTCCTTCCTTCCTTTTCTCTTTATTTTTTTCCCGCCCATTTGTCACAATTAAAATGGAGGATTGGCGCCGTCGTCCGCTCGGGCGATTAATTGACATTTTCCAGGAGGGACGGCAGCAGCTGCCGCTGCCGCCACTGCTGCTGCTGCTGCTGCCCAGAGGGATGGATCTTGAAACGCGACGAGATTTCTACTTTCGGAGAAAGAGACTGAAAAACCTCGGGATCCATTAATCACTAATTGTATCCACGTAGACTTGCACTAGATCCACCGTTTTTTTTTGTCTTGTTCCATTTTTTTCCGATAAGGAGAAAAAAGGCAGCTCTGGGTGTCTGTTAATGGCTTAAGGTAGTTGTGGGGTCTGGCGAGGGGAGGTGAGGTGCACGGGGAATCCCATTTAACCTATAGGCTGCAATGGGCTTTATTATTATTTTTTTAACGAACCGAATAAAAAAAAATCACGAAAACAAAGTTTCCTATATAAAGCAAAAAATAAAAATCTGAAAAAAAAAAATCTAAAAAACTTGCGGGCAATTAGCGAAGAAAAAAATGATAAACGAGGTTAAATGGGTATCCCATTTAACCTATAGGCTGCAATGGGCTTCATTATTATTATTTTTTTAACGAACCGAATAAAAAAAATCACGAAAACAAAGTTTCCTATATAAAGCAAAAAATAAAAATCAGAAAAAAAAAAATGAAAAACTTGCGAGTAATTAGCGAAGGAAAAAAATGGTAAACGAGGTTAAATGGGTATCCCATTTAACCTATAGGCTGCAATGGGCTTTATTATTACTATTTTTTTAACGAACCGAATAAAAAAAATCACGAAAACAAAGCTTCCTATATAAAGCAAAAAATAAAAAATAAAAAAAAAATCTGAAAAACTTGCGAGTAATTAGCGAAGGAAAAAAATGGTAAACGAGGTTAAATGGGTATCCCATTTAACCTATAGGCGGCAATGGGCCAGATGGTTAATTATAGTAAAAGCTGGTCGATATTCTTATGAGATTCTCGGCATGGACACGCACACTGGAGAGCTCAAGACGGGCGACGCAGTAGTCAGGGACACGTTGAATGCGCGATACGTGTGTTACGTCGTGTTGGCGCTGCAGGTGCAGCGGTGGAGTGCATCGACAACGTCTTTGTTAAAGTGCACGAACGAGTGCGCGAGGCGATCGAAGCTGCAGCAGCTCCGTTGCTGCTGCCGCTGCTGCTGCCGCTGCCGCTGCTGCTGGGGGGAAGCGATGACTCGTAAACAACTCGATTGCCCTCGATGCAGTACTTACGTGTGCCCGACCTACCTACTCTCGATCCTCGGTAGCTTCCGGGAGTTGCATCCGTCCTACCTGCCAAGCTCCGTATTAATGAATCGCGAGGGCTGTCCGCGATGCGAAAAGTATTTACCACAGTCGCCGAGGTGTCCACTATGCTTTCCTCGACGTCTCCGTAGGTGCGATCCTCGCGCGACGAGTTGTTTACCCATCAACGCATTTGTCACCATCTTTATTGCAATAGGCAAGGAAAAATTATGACGAGTCGACGTGGGGATTTATTTTCCTGCCAAGATTGCAATCTTGTTTTTTTTTTATTTTTTTTTATTTTCGAGGAACAGTGAAACAGATTTTTATAAATAATTTGCGGACGATGAATATGGATATTTTTGAAAGCACTGAAGCGTTTGGTTGACACAATGTAGGGAATAGTTAACTATAGTCAGGCGAGTTATTCGTTTGGTGCCAAGAAACCAATTAGCCGTGAAATCCAAATGTTAGTTTCGACACTCCGAGAAATCATCGCTCTGACTGTGGTTCTGGCGGCTGAAAGTGACAAGTGACAATAACTATTATTCGCTGGTTATAGGCCACTATACCTATAGTTCGATTGAACTATTTTCAAAAAATAAATAGATTGTAATAAAATATAATAAATATTTTACCGGAGCAGAAGCAAATTTTTCTCTCGGCGAACGAATCGCGTATCTCCGCACAGTTTGTCCCAGTTAAGTCGAGTCCAAGATGAATTACGCACCTCGATCGTCAGGGTTTAAAAAAAAAAGAGTAGCGGCAACTATATCGCAACGCGTGTTGCACCGCATACGTTACACTTCTTACCTGCCGCGGCAAAGGAGAGGAAGAGCCGACCTCGACCTAGGTCCGCCGGGCTAAGGTGAATGTGTATTTTTATACTTCGCACGGCGATTATGAATCGAAGGATGTACGAGAATAAAAATATACAGGAAAATTGTCTCCATGAAAAAAAAAAAAAAAAAAAAAATCAACGTTGTCGTTCCCGCATCTCGACGAAAATAAACATTTTTATATTCGTTAAAATCGTACGAATTGCATTAATTAAATTAATCAGCTCGATGATAATAATTCGTACATATAAATCATTATTTTGTCGATCGCAGCGAAAGTAATACGAGAAGTGTAAATAGTATTACTAATAAGTACATCGTTTGCTATACAAATAGCTCATCAAACTTTCACCCACATTTCATCGCATTAAAAAAAAACCTCCCAAAGACCAATCATACGCCAGTAGCTTTTTTTTAAATCCATTTCGCTGGTAATAATTTCTGCTGTTTTTCTTCCAAACCAGCTGCGTTTACCGTCGTTTCTTTCCTCCGTTTTTCCTTCGGTTGCCCCTCGAAGTGTGTGTGCGTCACAAGTGCGCAGAGAGGACTGCAAG